>JAOTQJ010147927.1:0-33433 GCA_025642045.1 Solanum sejunctum
TTTATAGTAAAGGTAAAGCAATATAAAGAACATAAAGTACTTGATCCCAAAGTATAATTAAAGGTTGTCTCTTATCCACAATCAGTGCATAATTTCATTTGAGTTATATTTCATGTACTGTATTTGTTGCCTTACATATTCAGTACATTATCTCGTACTGAGTCCCTTTTGGGGGACCTGCATTTCATGTTGCAGGTACAGGTGCTAATATTTCATCCCAGTAGAGTACAGGACATTCAGCTGCCGATACCAAGGTCCAGGTTGTTCAGGAGCTTTGTGCGTATTTTGAGTTTATATATTTATATTATACAGTTAATTGAAATGGGGCCTGTCCCAAATATTTATGGATACTTTCTCTCGACTAGAGGCTATATATACTATATTAACTAAAGTATGGTCATGTCTCGTACATTAGGCATCATGGTCCTAATGTCCTAGATATACGCATCTTCATTTAGCTTGTTATAACCATTTATCTCCCTATAAGCACGCCAAATATAGAAAGTTAATTATAATATGTAAACAAGCGAATAGATGTAGATTGGTTCTCCTTAGCCTTATCGACAAGGGTGCCAGTCCGCCCTAACAACAACTTGGGGCATGACAGAAACCTTATTGTAACTCTATAGCATGACTTAGAACATGAAGAGTGGAAATATTTCATAAAATGCCGCAAGGCCACTTACTCATAGTAGTGGCGCACAATGCAATTATGAATAAGACTCTAATCGACACTGTGTGTTGGGCTTCTAGGATCTAACAATCTAGTGCTCTGATATAATGTTTGTCACAACCCATACCTATGGCCTAGACATAACACGGAGCATGGAGAACCCGAAATGACCCAAGCAAGCTTCTTTAAATATCATTACATATTCTTGGTTGCATAAGCAATAAAATACAATAAGAGATAGTAAGTAGGGACAATGGGGTTAAGGAACAAACTACATATCATAAACATCAAGAGGAGAGAGAGAGAGGGAGAGAGTGAAAGAGTCAAAGCTCATAGTATAATACAAATCATGTCCAACAACACCTATAAAACATAGATACTTAGTGGGGTACAAGACAAGCTACCGAGCTCACTCTCATAGTTAACAAACACATATAAGAGAGATAGCCCTAAGACATAAGATAAGATCATAAACATCATCCCTGAAATGGAGGACTCACCAAAGAGCTTGAGAGAAGTTATACTAGCCACGTGGAGGTGGATGATCAAGTGGGACTCCAGTTCCTACATGGTGACATCCTTTAGGCATAGAGTATGCATTAGTACATTTGAATGTACTGAGTATATAGGACATAATGCAACAAGTGATAAGCACCATAAGAAAAATGCATAATACAGGCAATGGATGAGCATATAGCAATATGGCATGCATAAATCATACTTCAAAGTAAAATCATGCTTATATAGAACATATTACATGTGTGAGTAGAGACCATTAATAGTGAATATCCAAGGCCTACCACCCCCTTGGAGAGGCGAATGAGGTACGAACCCGTTAATAGGTTGATGAGGTACGAAACCCCCAATATGGTTGATGAGGTACAAACCCCCCAACATGGTTATCAAGGTACAAACCTCTTGACATGGTTGCATGGACCTACCAACTCGCAAGCTAGCTGATTGAGGTACAAACACCTCAACAAGATTAGCCTGGCCTACAACCCTGAGTGAGGCTTGGTCTATTCCCAACACTATAGAGAAAATATCATATACATACATTCCCTTTGTCATCATATATTCATTCAACTCATAAGATATGCATTGAATCTTCAATTCCTCGAGAAACTTATAACCGGACATTTTATAAAATACTTAGTGGGTGTATAGTGCTATTGTAAAACTATACAATTTAAGAGTGTAATCATGCTATAAGATTCATTGTAAAACTATCAATAGATACTTGGTAACATCCTCTAGCGCCATACATAAAATCCCTTCATCAAATCTCATAATAGCTCATAGATTCATAGCTCAAAACATGCTAAAATAGCCATAGTTTCATGAAACCCCAACATGGTATGTAGTGAAATTCGTAATAAGTATGTCTCATGATTAAATCAACTTTAAATTAAGCAATTTTATGTAAAAGAAAGCTTGGGTATCATGGATGAAAGGAACCTATGAAAGAAACCCACATATCTTGACTTCGGAGAATAGCTTGATGAAGATTGGAGATGGAGACTTGAAGCTTGAATGATAACCTTAGAATTCGGATGAGTTTTGGGACTTGAAATTTGGAGATGAAATATTATCTAAGTGTTTGAGAGAGTATTTGGGAATTTCTTCGATGATATGAGGGTGAAATAAGGCTAAGTATAGGTTTTTTCACACTTGGGAAGACTTAGGCCCAATACCTAAAAGTCTTGGACTGAACAAGAAAAAAACTAGGCAAAACATATACTGAGGCACGCCCTAGGTACGTCGCGCCAGGGTCACAATAATCTCATTGGAAAACGCATTTTGCGATTTCTAAATTTTGCTACGGTTGCTCTTAAATCGGAGGTAGACCTATCTCTCACTCAATTTGACCCCCAAACAAGAATATGAAGTTAGACTTTTGATATCGCGCAAAGATTTTGAGATATATGGAAAATACGATTTTGGTCACTTCTGAACACATTTTTTAGCACTTTTTGGGGTCGTTTCAGATATCATACTTACATTTAAGACAATGTGAGATTTTACATGGACTTCACCATATGCCTATATATTGGACTAGGAGATGACTTGCCGGGTAAAACTCCGATGAAACATCGCATGCATCTTTATTTTATCATTACGGATTTTGTTGATCCACTAACCTAGAATATAAGGGCTCCTATGGTGCATTATAGTTTTATTTAAGAGGTGAACTCGGATTCCTTTGGATAGATAACTGTAATACTCACTGGACTAAACCCAACCTTAAGCCTTCTCGGTACCATGTCAAGTCCTATGGAATACTTTAAACATAATCATATGTATATACATTCATAATCTTAGAAAAATAACTTCATCATAGTAAGAGTAGCTCATTGAACTTTAGGAATCCATCCAAGTGAGAATTGTCCTTATCATCATATTATATAATATGATAAAAGGGCATCATAAGCATTTCATAACTTTTATGAACTTTCATAAACTTCTGTATACACCTAGTGGAAACCTTTATCTTTCATAACATTTTTCATTTTAACATAAGTTAAAACTTGGTGGGATTGATGCATGTAAACTTTAAAAGCATACGATGTAAAAGTAATATGCATAAACTTCATAAAACTCATCATTTAAAATCATTCATAACCAACCCACCATAATATTCAAAACCCTAGGTAGCAATTAATGAAAACATCTTGTAAATCATCAAACTTTCATAATATAAACTCGGGAGCATAACTCATTATTTGGAAATAAAATCATGATGAGATAAATATTTAAAAGGATATGCAAAAGAAGATGGAGGTTTCATAATGTGATACTACGTAAGATCATTTAGTTGGGCTTTACGGGTGAAAGGAACCCATAAATGAATCCCAAATACCTTGATAGACACCTAGTAAAGAAACTTGTGATTTACAGGAAAGAACCTTGAAACCCTAGCTTGGATTTGTTATGTCTTAAAGGGTGAGAGACATTGAAGATTTTGAGAGATTTTTAATTGGGAGTGAAAGAGAGTGTAATTGTAGGTTTGGGGGATGACACGTATAGAAATAGGTATGTAACAACATAGAATTGGACTCAGGATGTGGGGGGAATGTAAAAACTTCCCATCATTAAAATTATCTGGCCTCATCTATGATCTTGATTTAGGGTCATAGATCAGACTACGTCTTGTACATCAGTGGTTTCATCTGGTTACACCCTTGAACTCCATAAATCTAGTTTTTGAACTCGACCCACAAACACCCATCCACGAATCGTGGTTCAATCTAAGGGTCATATAGACCATTCATAGACCACCCTATGCATATAAAATTTCCATATCTCAGGGTCTAAACCATGAAGCTAAATGACAATCCATTAACTCAACTACTACTTGTACATAGGTTTTTCTCGTGACAGTTTTCCAACTTCAAAAACTTGTTTTTGACCCTTTGTAATATGACCACTATCTATAAATTGTAGTTCCTTATATGGGTTGTAAATACCCTTTATACTTTGATGCCTAGACTTGAAAATTTACCAAGTCAAATCCCCATCCACTAGGCCTGTCCATAGCCCATAAAACCAACCACGAGCCATAGATGGGCTCGTACTTACCTGTACAAGAACCCAATTCTTTACATTCTTTCTAGATTCAAACCTTTTAACATGTGACAAACATAAGCTTGAATAGAGTAAAGAAACAACTAACAACCCAAAATGAATGCAGAATGCAACTTAACCATCACTTTCATAAATATTTCAAACTCATGGATTAAATATTATTCTATTGCTATCTCATAAGTACATGTGCATACATAATTACATGGAAAGCTATAATGAGAGGAAATTGATGGCTTTTCGCAATGTTATATTAATACCTTAGGCTTGAGTAGTGTGTAATAGATGATGGTATCATTTCATCATGTCTGCTTCCACTTCCGATGTAGCACTTCGAATTTGTTGCTTCTCTAAAGGACTTTGAAAGATGCAACTTATTTGTTGTTTAATTTTTTCACTTGCTGATCTTGGATCTCAATAAGAACCTCTTTATAGGTCAAGTTTTATTAAATACTCACATTCTCAAATGGCACAACGACATCTAGATCACCTATAAACTTCATCAACATTGACACATGAAACACCAGATGAACCATATTCAATTCCAATGGCAACTCTAACTTATAAGCCACCTTACCAACTTGGTTAATACTTTTATAAGGTCTTACATATCTAGGGATCAATTTCCCTTTCTTACCAAACTAGACTACACCTTCATGGCTAAAACCTTCAAGTATATCCAATCATCTATATTAAACTCTACATTAATGTTTCTAACATCAGAGTAGTACTTCTGGTGACTTTGAGCTTTCTTTAACTTATCTCTTATGGGTCTCACCTTCTCCATAGCATCCAAAAAAAATGTGGGTCCAATAAAAACCTTTTCACCAACCTCAAACGAGCTCATTAGAGACCTACATCACCTCCCATACAAGACTTCAAATAGTGCCATCTTTCTACTAGAGTGATAACTGTTATTGTAGGGAAACTCAATACATTGTATATAGTCATTCCAATTTTCCTTGAACATCAAAACACATGTTCTCGACATATCCTCAAGTGGTTGAATAGTCCTATTATCTTGCAAATCAATTCGATTGAATTTCACCTTGGTACCAAGAACCTTTTAAAATGACTTTCAAAAATGAGAAGTGCATTGGGCATCATAATACTATATGATGGACAATGGTACACCATGCAACTTTATCAACTTCTTAATTTACAACTTGGCACACACTTGGGCACTATATGAAACCTTGACTAGTAGAAATGATCCAACTTTATCATTCTATTAGCAGTAACATAAATATTGTCATATCGCATCCAAGTGTGAGGAAACCCTACTACAAAGTCTATACTCACATCCTCCAACTACCAAGTAAGGATCCTAATATCTTAGGCTAGGCCACCAAATATTTGATGTTCAATTTTTACTTATTGGAACTTTAGTCATTCTGACACGAATGTTTCTATAGCCTTCTTCTTTCAATTCAACCAATATATCTTCGTTAGTTCTCTATACATCTTGGCTAGATCCTAGATGAATTGAATATTATGAATTACAAGCCTCACCAAAAATCATATCTATTATACTATATATAGTTGGAACACAAAGCAATTCTTGATAATGCAGGGCACATTCTATCTTTTGAGAAAAGACTTCTATTCTCTTCTATACTACTAACTTCTTCAATTCCACCAATGTCTGGATTAAATCTTACTTGGCCTTAACATCCATTATAAACAATGATTTGAAATAATTTTGCACATCAACACCACCTTCATTGGGACCGTTGACTCTTACCCCTAAACAAACTAAATAGTGTACATCATTCACCTATTCTTTTCGAAATTCCCTAAAAATACCCCAAAAATATGCTTCAAAAATGCACATAATCATAATTTCTATATATCTCAAAATTCGTATGTCTTATCAAAAATTTTGACTTCATGTTCATTATCATGGAGAAAAATTGAGTGGAAAATTGGTATAACCTCAATTTTAGAAAACTTGGAGCAAAAAATAATTTTTTCAAAGTTTTCTCATCTACTGTACATCTACGACTAGGCCGTGATGTGGATGGGGCATGGAGCAGTACAATTTTTGCCTTTGCTTTAGTTCCACATCGAGGACCAGACGCAGGACAGTATAAGTTTTTCCATAATTTTTTATTTTTGTCCAAGGGCCTTGGGGTCATATATCCTTATGCCCATTTTTGCCTAAAAACACCTAGACATAGCCATTTGTCAACTCTATATCACTCAAGACCTTCTCAAAACCCTCTCCAAGATTTAACCAAATATCTTGTCAAAATTTAAAAGATTTCAACCCTAACTTTAGAACTTAATGATTCTCTTCAATCTCCAATTTCTCTTTAAGCTCAACTCAAGAAAATCCAAGTTTGAGATATGTGGGTTTCATCCATTGGGTCCTTTCTCCGATGGAGCCCAATCTTTCTTTTTATGAAAATTACATGTTTTAAAGTTGTATCATCTATATGTATCTCTTATTATGAATATTGTTTGTAAATTATATTGGAGTTTTATGAAATGTTGATTGATTATGCATGAAACAACCTCAAAAAGTACCCTAACATGTGCCTCGAAAGTGCCCAAAATCATAATCTTCATATATCTCAAAATCTGTGCATGATATCAAAAAAACAACATCATATTCTTGTTCACTGGGTCAAATTGAGTGGGGAGTGGGTCTAACCACGATTAAGAGCAAACGATTAGCAATTTTAATTTTTATAATTTTTCTTATTTAGAATTGATCCATGACAGTGTCACGATGTGCAACTGTCATAGACATGTGTTAATTTTACCATCCATGATAGGTTTGCACCACAGACCAGATGTGGACCTATGTATTTAATTTCCAGTGTTTTTTGTCTCAGTCTAATGCTTTTGGCTCTTGGGACTAAGTGTCCCCATATATGAAAATGCTTATACTTAGTATTATTTCACCCTCGTATCATTCAAGACATTTTCAAATACACTCCCAACCACTTTGAAAGTATTTCACCTGCAAAATGTAAGTCTCAAACTCATCTGGATTGTAAGTCTCTCAATCAAACTTCAAGTCTCTATCTCTAATGTTCATCAAGTTCATCTTTAAAGCTAAGGTATGCGGGTTTCTTTCATGGGTTCCTTTCACCCAGATACCCAAGCTCTCTTTTACTAAAAATTACATGATTTATAGTTCATTTATTCATGGGTCTCACCTATTATGAATTTCATTGCACACTAAGTTGGTGTTTATGAAATTATGACTATTTATTATATTTTGAGCTATGCAACTAAGATCTATTCATATATTTGACGAAGGGTTTTACTGTATATTGCTTGAGAGAAATACCCTGTATCTATTGATGGTTTTACATTGAATATTCTATCATGATTTCATATTTTATTTGCATGATTTTACACTAGCACTATAAACCCTCCAAGTGTTTGATAAAATATTTGGATTATGATTTCTTGAGGAATTGAAGGTCCAATGCATGTCTTATGAGCTGAATGACTTTATGATAATAAACGTAATGTAAGTATATGATGATGATGAAAGGAATGTACGTATATGATGATAACTAAAGGAATGTATGTTTATGATGATGATGAAAGGAATGTATGTATATAATGATGATGGAAGGAATATATGTACATTAGGTTTAAAATGTTGGGGATGTTCAATCCTCAATCGGGAGGTTGTAGGCCTAAATAACCTTATTGAGGGTTTTTTACACTAGCACTATAAACCCATTAATTGTTTGATAAAATGTTTGGATTATGATTTCTTAAGGAATTGAAGGCCCAATGCATGTCATATGAGTTGAATGACTTTATGATAATGAAAGTAATATAAGTATATGATGATGATGAAAAGAATGTACATATATGATGATGATTAAAGGAATGTATGGTTATGATGATAATGAAAGGAATATATGTATATAATGATGATGGAAGGAATGCATGTACATTATATTTATAATGTTAGGGATGACCAAGCCTCACTCTGGAGGTTGTAGGCCCAAATACACTTTTGAGGGGTTTCACCTCGATCGCCTTGCAGGGGAGGTGGCAGGCTTATGTAACCATGTGGGGGGTTTGTATGCATCAACTTTATTTGGGGTTTATACCCGTTAACCTTATTGGGGGTTTCATACTCCATCAATCTCATGAAGTGGTATATATCTCATGTGCCTCTCTAAGGAAGTCGTAGGCCTTGGATTACACCAAGAATGGTCACTCCTTCCACTAGTATTATGATTTATATAAGCGTGATTTTACTTCAAGCATCATTCATACATGTCATATTGTTATAAGCTATTTATTGCCTATGTTATGCATTTGTTTATGATGTTTATCACTTGTTGCATTGCATTGCATCATACATACTTAGTACATTCAAATATACTAATGCATACTCTATGCCTACATGATGTCACCATGTAGGAACCGGAGCACTGCTAGATAATCCTCCTCCTCCATGTGGCTAGTACGATTGTCTCTCAAGCTTGGTGTATCATCTATTCCGACGATATTGCTTATGATCTCTTGCTATGTACTAAGATTATCTTTTTTTTATGTTATGTATCGATAACGAGGGTGAGCCTAATTGCTTGTCATAGCCCCCGATCTTATCTATGTAATAGAGGTGTTATTGGACATGTCATGTATCTATGATATGAGTCTTGACTTCCTTGTTCTTGGTGTTTATGATATGAAAGTGCTTACCTTAGCCCCGATAGTCCTAGTTTACTACTTCTTGTGTATTCTATTGCTTTCGTTTCCAAGAATGTGTAATGATATGTTATAGGGCTTTCTTGGGGTCCCTTCAAGTTCCTCATGCACCGTGTCACATCTAGGCCCTAGGCTTGGGTTGTGACAAACTTGATATCAGAGAATTAGGTTGTTAGATCGTCGAGTCTAATACACCTCCTCTATTAGAGTCTTATTCATGGTTGTGTTGTACACCACAACTATGATTAGGAGGCTATGAGACATTTTAAGAAATATTTCCCTTATTCATTTTCTAAGTCATAGCTATAGAGTTAAAGTAAGGTTAATTTTTTCTAAGGATTGTTCTTTGCTATGTAAGATCATACCTAACACGAGAGGGAGAATAGCCCGCAAACCCGAGGATCACCCGTTAATGGGGAGATCCAGGATGTTCTCACTTTGCTTGTACAAGTTGTGGCTAACTAAGCTTACCAAGCAACCCAAGCCACTCATGCTCCAATACCGACTTCTCAGGTGAAAGATTTCATGAGGATGAATCCCCCAGAATTTTATGGGTCAAAGGTAAATAAGGACCTTTAAGAGTTCATTGATGAGGTCAACAAGGTATGGATATCATGGGAGTTAGGTCAGAGAAAAAAGGCAGAGTTGGTGGCTTACCAACTCAAGGTGATTGAACAAATATGGTTCTCATAATGGAAGGAATAGAAGGGAGTCAACTATGTAGTGCTTTGGGAAGAGTTCTATATGGCTTTCCTTAATCAATTCTTCCCTCTTGAACATAGGGAATCTAAATTGGGGAAATTTATAAATTTGAGACAAGGTCCTATGAGTGTGAAGGAGTATGCTGTCAAGTTTACCCAACTCTCTTAGTATGCTTCTCACTTGGTGGCTGACCCGATGTTTAGGATGAACAAATTTATGATGGGTCTTTCCGATTTGGTGAGTGAGGAATGCCGGTCTTCCATGTTGATTAGTGACATGGACTTGTCCTATTTTATGACCTTTGCCAAGCAAATGGAATAGGAGAAGTTGAGGAAGAGGAGTCTTGAGGCCAAGAGGGTCCATTTCGATGGTAAATTTCAAAAAGGGTGGTCAATTCCATCAAGGCCAAGGGTCTTCATATGCATTTAATAAGAGGGTTGCCAATAATTTTTCAAGGGCATAAGGTGATAGGGGTGTGGTTCCTAATGGTGGGTCAAAAATGTGGTAGGGGTCATAATGTCGTGTTTTAAGGGATACTAATGCATGCTATGGTTATGGGGAAGTTGAGCATAAGGTGATGGATTGACCCTAAAATTGCAAAAAGGGCAAAGAGGTTCATCCACAAGGTTCTAATGTAGTCCCATTGGGAAGAAGTATCTGACAAGATGGTGCTCCTAGGCATAATTGTTTTTATACTTTGCATGGAGGCAAGGGGTTGATGAGGTGCCCCACATCGTTATCGGTATGTTAAAAGTCTTTGATTTTGATATGTATGCCTTGATTGATCAGAGTGCTACTCTTTATTTTGTACCCCCTTTATTGCCAAAAAGTCCCATGTTGAGCCCAAATTATTGCATGAATGATATGAGTCGTCTGGTCCTCTAGGGCATATATTATTGGTAGAAAGGTCTATTGAAATGGTCCCATTTGCATATGACATATAGTGTTGCCTTGTGATCTTGTTGAGTTGGACATGGTTGATTTTGATGTCATTCTTAGCATGTATTGGTTGCATGTATGCTATGCTTCTATTATTGTAGAACTAGTAGGGTAAAATTCCAATTCCCAAATGAACTCGTCCTTGAGTGGGAGAGTCATGATGTGGTGGTCAAAGGTAGATTCATCTCTTGCATTAAAGACTGTAAGTTGATCTCTAAGGGATATCTTTTCCATCTTATGAAGGTTAGGGATGTGGAGTCTAAAGTCCTTCTCATGGAGTCAATTTTGGTGGTAAATGAGTCCCTTGATATCTTTCCAAATGACCTTCCTAGTATTTCTCCCTAAAAGAAAATAGATTTTGGTATAGACCTCCTCCCCGATACTCAACCAATTTTTATTGCCCCTTACCGTATGGCCCTGGTGGAGTTGAAGGAGTTAAAGGAACAATTAAGGGACTTTCTCGAGAAAGGTTTCATTAGACCTAGCCAATTGCCTTAGGATGCACCGGTATTGTTTGTGAAAAAGAAAAATAGGTCTCTGAGGATGTGCATTTACTACCAGCAACTTAATAGGGTCACTATCAAGAATAGGTATCCTCTTCCTAGGATTGATGATTTGTTTGACCTATTGAAAGGGTCCAGCCACTTCTCTAAAATTGATCTTCAGTTTGGGTACAATCAATTGAAAGCGAGGGAGTGTGATATTCCTAAGACGGCATTCTAGACAAGATATGGACATTTTTAGTTTGTTGTGATGTCATTTGGGTTGACCAATGCACTGACCTTCTTCATGGATGTAATAAATAGGGTCTTAAAAGGATACGTTGATTCATTTGTTGTGGTATTCATTGATGATATTTTGATCTATTCTCATTGTAAGGAGGAGAATATGGCTCATTTGAGGTTTGTGTTGCAAAGAAAGAGGGAGGAGAAGTTATATCTTAAGTTTGAAAAGTGTGAGTTTTGTTTGAGGAAGGTTGCGGTCCTATGACATTTGGGGCCGGTGGATGGTATTAAGGTGGATCCTAAGAATATTGATGTGATTTGATGAGGAATTGTCCTAAACCATTGACCTCGTCGTATTAGGAGCTGCTTGGGCTTAGCTAGTTACTATCAGAGGTTTGTAAATAAGTTCTCTTCTATTACTTCCCCTATGATAAAGTTGAATCAAAAGAAAGCCAAATTTATGTGGTCCGATGAATGTGAAAGGAGTTTCTAAACATTAAATGTTAAGCTTGTGTTTGCTCCTCTATTGTCTCTACCAGAAGGATTAGAGGGATTTGTTGTGTATTGTGATGCTTCTCGGGTTGGTGTAGGTTATGTGTTAATGCAAAATGGTAAGGTTATGTGCTTCTAGGCAAATCAAAGTGTATGAAAAGAGCTATACTACACATAATCTTGAGTTATCTACCATTGTGATTGCATTAAAGATTTGGCATCACTATTTGTATGCGGTGCATGTTGATGTGTTCATTGATCATAAGAGCCTCCAATATGTCTGCACTCAAAGGGATCTCAACTTGAGGCAAAGATGGTGTCTAGAACTTCTTAAGGACTATGATATGACTATGCATTATCATCCCGTTAAGTCTAATGTTATGGCGGATGCCTTGAGTAGGGTGTCTATGGCTAGACTAGCTCATATTGATGGTGGTGATAAAGAGGTGGCTAGGGAGGTGCATTGATTCGCTAGATTGGGGGTTAGGTTGGAATAGATGGATAATGGTGGTGGTGGTAGTGTTGATAGTTCTAAGTCTTCCTTGGTTAATGAGGTGATAGCAAAGCAAGACGTTGATCCTTTCTTGTTAGAATTGAAGGCCTTGGTGCAAGAGAGGAAGGTGAAGGTTTTCTCTCAAAGGGGAGATGGGCCCTTTAGGTACCAAGTAAGGTTGTGTGTGCCTTATGTTGATGGTTTGAGGGAGAAAATACTTAATAAGGACCATAATTTTTCTTGTTCTATCCACCCTGGTTCCACCAAAATGTATAGGGATTTGAGGGATGTGTACTGATGGGGAGGCATGATGATGGACATTGCCAAGTTTGTATCTGGTTGCCATACTTGCCAATAAGTCAAAGCAAAACAACAAAAGTCAGGTGGCCTAACCCAAGACATAGAGATTCCTTCTTGGAAGTGGGAGGTGACTAATATTGATTTTGTCATTGGGTTGCCTAAGACTAGAAAGGGATTTGATTCCATTTGGGTTATGGTTGATCGGATGACAAAATTAGCTCACTTTCTACCGATTAAGACCACATATGGGGATGAAGATTATGCTAGGTTATACATTCATGACTTGGTAAGGTTTCATGGGGTTGCTTTGTCTATCATATCGGATCATGGGACTCAATTCACCTCACACTTTTGGAGGTCCTTTCAAAGGGGTCGTGCTACACTGGAGGACATGCTTAGGACTTTTGTGTTGGATCTCAAGGGTAGTTGGGATCATCTTCCATTGATTGAGTTTGCATATAATAATATCTTTCATTCTAGTATCAGAATGGCTCCTTTTGAGGCTCTTTATGGTAGGTGTTGCAGATCACCAATTAGTTGGTTTAAGATTGGAGAGGTGTATTTGTTAGGACGAGATCTAGTTATGGAGGCTCTTCACAAGGTTAAGATGATTAGAGAAAGGTTGAAGATGGCCCAAAGTGGCCAAAACTCCTATGTCGACATAAGGAGAAGAGATCTTGAATTCAAGGTTAGTGATTGAGTCTACTTAAAGGTATCATCCATGAAAGGGGTAGTTTATTTTGGCAAGAAGGGAAAGTTAAGTCCTATACATGTGGGTCCTTATAGGGTGATGAGAAGTATTGGTAAGGTGGCTACAAGTTGGATTTGCCTAGTGAAATTCAGTTGGTTCATCTTGTCTTTCATATGTCTATGAGAAGGAAGTGTGTAGGTGACCCTAATGCTATTGTGCCTCTTGATATGGTGGGTGTTGTTGAAGACAATTTGACCTATGAAGAGATTTTGGTTCAGATTTGGATAGACAAGTGAAGGGGTTAAGGAACAAGGATATGGCTTCCATTAAGGTCCTTTGGAGGAATCAACAAATTTAAAGTGCTACTTGGGAGGGAGAAACGAATATGCAACAACAATATCCTTACCTATTCCATTCCACACAAGCCTAAGGTATTGATCTAAGTCTGCATCAACCCCATGTCATTGCATACATTCATGTTTAAATTTATAAGTTCACACTTATGATGAGATTTTTGAAATGATGTTTAAGTGCATTATTGCATCGCTTGTGGGCTGAAATGGTCATACTTTTGTCTCTCATATGCATTTCTTTGACACTTGGGGATGAATGTTCCTAATGGGGAGATATAGAAACTACCCCAAAAAGTAACCGAAAATGTGCCTTGGAAGTGCCCGGAATTATAATTTCCATATATCTCAAATTTTGTGCATGATATCGAAAATTTGACTTCATATTCTTGTTCAAGGGGTCAAATTGAGTGAGAAATGGGTCTAACCCCGATTAAAGAGCAGATAATTTTCAATTTCTGTTTTCATAATTTTCCTTATCTAGAATCGATCCACGACATGCAGCTGTCGCAGACATGTGTTAATTTTTCCTTAACAATAGGTTTGTTTTGCAGACTTATGTATTTTGTTGCCAGTAATTTTCATCTCAGCCTAAGGCTTTTTGGTCTTGGGCCTAAGTGTCCTAATGCATGACAATTCTTATACTCATCTTGTTTCACCCTTATATCATTCAAGACAGTCCCAAACACTTAGAAAATATTTTACCTCATAAAGTCAAGTCTCAAACTCATCTGGATTCTAAAGTTCTCAATCGAACTTCAAGTCTCCATCTCGAATTGTCATCAAGTTCATCTCCAAAGCTAAGGTATGTGGCTTTCTTTCATAGGTACATTTTACCCATGATACCCAAGCACTTTTTTACTCGAAATTGAATTATTTAAATTTGATTTTCTCATAGGTCTTATCTATGACGAATTTCACTGCACACTATGTTGGTGTTTATGAAATTATGACTATTTTAGCATATTTTGAGCTATGAAACTAAGATCTATTGAGAGATTTGATGAAGACTTTTGATGTACATTGCTTGAGGGTGTTACTAATTATCTATTTATGGTTCTATATTGAATTTTCTAACATGATTTCACTCTTTATTTGCATAGTTTTACACTAGCACTATACACCCACCAAGTGTTTGATAAACTGTCCTGATTATGATTTCTTGAGGAATTAAAGGCCCAATATATGTCTTATGAGTTGAATGACTTTATGATGCTAAAAGTAATGTATGTATATAATGATGATGAAAGGAATGTATGTATATGATTATTATGGAAGAAATGTATGTATATTATCTCTATAGTGTTAGGGATGAGTAAGCCTCACTCAGGAGGTCCTAGGCTAGGGTAACCTAGTAGAAGGGTTTGCACCTAGATCGCCTTGCTTGGGAGGTCGAAGACCAGTGCAACCATGTTGGTGTTTTTTTACCCATCAACCTTGTTGGGATTTTGTACCCATCAACCTTGTTGGAGTTTTGTACTCCGTCAACCTTACTGGGGTCTTTGTACTCCATCAACCTCATGAAAGGGTTTTTAACTCATGCGCCTCTCCAAGGAGGTAGTAGGCCTTTGATTGCACTAAGAATGGGTACTTCTTACACTCATATTATCATCTATATAAGCATGATTTTACTTCAAGCATCATTCATACGTACCATATAGCGATAAAATATTTATTGCCAATGTTATGTATTTGTTTATGGTACTTATTAATTATTGCATTACATCCTACAGACTTAGTATATTCAAACATACTAATGCATACTCTAGGGATACATGATGTCACCATGTGGGAACCAGAGAACCACTTAATCATCCCCCTCCTCGACGCAGCTAGTATGATTGTCTCTCAAGCTTGTTGGTGAGTCATCCATTCCAAGGACGTTGCTTATGACCTCTTGCTACATATTAACACTATTTTTGTTTTATGTTATGTATTCATTATGAGGGTAAACCCAGTTTCTTGTCATGGCCCCCGCTTTTTTCTATGTAGTAGAGGTGTTGTTGCACATGTCATCTATCTATGTTATGAGCTTTGACTCTTTTTTTGTTGACGTTTATGATATGAAAGTGCTTCCTTTAGCCCAGTTGTCCTAGTTTACTACTTCTTGTGTATTCTATTTCTTCCGCAACCAAGTGTGTGCAATTATATCTTAAGAGGCTTACTTGGAGTCCCTTCAGGTTGCCCATGTACCATGTCATGTTTAGGCCCTAGTATTTGGTCATGACAATGCATGTCTATCTATTCCAAGCTTATAGTATGAATTGGATTTGCCTATTAAGATTATGCCTATTTTGAGCTATGAAACTATGATCTATTATGATACTTAATGATGGAATTTCAAGGTATCTTACATGAGGGTTTTACTATATGTTGGTGGGTTGATTTACATTAAGGTTTCCATATTATTTTTCTCTTGAATTTCATGGTTTTGAACAACCATTATGAACTCGACAAGTGTTTGATAAAATGTCTTGACCAGGATTCTCAAGTTATTGATGACCTATTACATAAATTATAAGTCAAGTGACTTTATGATTATTACGGGATTTTATGTGTGAAATGAATTCATGAAAAGTATCTATGATGTTGTAAGTAAACAATACCTTGTTTGGGGGTGACATGCCCAATTACCTTGTTGAGGGGGTGGCATGCCTCAATCACCATGTTAGGGGGTTATATTCCCATTCACCATGTTGAGGGGTGAGTACATTGATCAGTTTGTTGGGGGGTGTCATTCCCAATGACCATGAAGCGGAGTAAGTACCTTGATCACCTTATTGGGGGCGTGACATGCCCAATCACCATGTTGAGGGTTGAGTACCTTGATGACCTTGTTGGGTGGGGATACATGCCTAATCACATTGTTGAGGAGTTGGTACCTCAATCACCTTACAAGGGGGTGACATGCTTGGATTCTAAGAAGTAGTTGCTTGGTTTATGATGATTATGGTCTCTTTATAAGCATGTCTTACTTCAAGCATTGATTATACATGTCATATTGATATTATACTTATCCACTGGTTATGACTATGCATTTTGAATATGTTGCCTTAGTACATTCAAACGTACTAACACATACTCAATAATCCTCCACGTGGCTATGCTACTCTTCATATTTATTATCTCTTTATGTTAAATACTTGATACTATGAGGGTGTGCCTGGAATGTATCTTTGCCCTGCTCTAATATATGTTTACAGTTGTTTTTGGAATACTTGATGTATTTGTGCTATGAGCTTGACTCTTGGAAGTTTTAGGATTATCAAAAGATTTCCCTTAGCCCCGATTCCCTAACTTATCTCTTGTTGTTGATATTTTTCTTTTGCAAACAAGGATGTGTGTATGATACAGTATGATGCTTATTTGGGGTTCATTATGGTTCCCCATCGTCGTGTCATATCTAGGCCCTAGGCTTGGGTCATGAAAAACTTGGTGTCAAAGCACTAGGTTGTTAATAGTCTTTCAAATCTAACACACTATGTCGATTAGAGTCGTATTGATAGTTGTCAAGAGCGCCACGACTATGAGTAAGGGGTTATGAGGCATTTTAGGAAATATTTCCCATTTTCATGATCTACGTCAGGCTTTAGAAATAATGTAAGGATTTTTCCTCTAATGAATGTGTTTTGTTAGTATAAATCATGTTTATTCCAAGAAGAATACTAAGGAGAGCACGTTCACCTGAGTATTAATTGGCCCCACCTGCTCGTCAAACTTTTTAAGATGGAGGACTGGCCTATAATAAGTTCAGGGATGCTATCACCATGTTGGCTCATGCTATGACCAATCAAATAAATCGAGGGACCCAAGCCTTTCATGCTCCTACTCTGGCCTCAAGGGTGAGGGTTTTTACTAGGATGAATCCACCGAAGTTCCATGGGTCTAAGGCAGATGAAGATCCCAAAAAATTCATTGATGAGGTGTATAAGGTGTTTTACATTATAGGGATTAACTCGGAGGAGAAAGCAGAGTTGGCAGCCTACCAACTCAAGGGGGACACTCAATGGCAAATAGAGAAGGCGAATGGTAATGCTATCCCTTGGGCAGAGTTCAAAGTTGCATTCCTCAACTAGTTCTTTCCTATCTAGCTAATGGAGGCTAAAATGATTGAGTTTATGGACCTTAAGCAAGGTTCCATCAGTGTGAGGGAGTATTTCCTCAAGTTTAACTAACTCTCAAAGTATGCCGCACAATTGGTTGTCGAGTCAAGATCTAGGATGAAGAAATTTTTTTTCAGTGTGTATGACTTTGTTAATGAGGAGTGACGAATCACCATGCTAGTGGGTGATATGTATTTGTCCTTCCTCATGACATATGTCAAAAAATTAGGGTGGGAAAATCTTAGAAAAAGGAGAAGTGGTGTGTCCAAGTGGGTTCATTTTGAAGGTAGATTCCAGAGTTCTAAGGGGGGGCCAGTTTCCTCAAGGCCATAAGTACCAAGGCAAAAGGCCTTCCAATGCTCATAATAGAAGGTTTACTAATTACAATCAAAGATTCCAAAGTAGTAGTAGTAGGGTGCCTAACCCTGTATATCAAAGGTATGGTAGGAACCATAATGACCCATATTTGAGAAAATCTAATGCTTGCTATGATTGTGGAGAAGTGGGTCATAAGTTTATTGACTATCTTCATGCACACAACAAAGGTAGAAATGGTGGTCTATAAGGCCAAGGTGCAAATGCAGGTCCAAAAGGAAGAGGAGACCAACAAGGGGATGCTCCAAGGCAAAATAGATTCTATGCTCTTCAAGGGAGACAAGCAGTGGATGAGGTGTCCGATGTCGTCACTAGTATGTTAAAGGTTTTTGATTTTGATATGTATGCTTTAATAGACTCGGGTGCCACTCTTTCTTTTATTACTCCTTTTGTTGCCAAAATGCTTCAAGTTAGTCCCAAATTGTTATGTGATCCTTATGAAGTGTCAATCCCTGCTGATGAGCCTATTATTGCTAGAAAAGTCTATACAAATTGTGCCATGTTCATTTTTCATGAAATCTTGCCTTATGATTTTGTTGAGTTAGATATGGTGGATTTTGATGTCATTCTTGGGATGAATTGCTCGCATGCATATTATGTTTCTATTGATTGTAGAACCTATAGGATTAAATTCCAATTCCCTAATGAGCCCATCCTTTAGTGGAAAAGTCATGGTGTGGTGGTCAAGGGTAGAGTCATTTCTTGCCTTAAAACCCAAAAGTTGATTTCTAATGGTTGTCTCTATCATCTTGTGAGGGTTAGGGATATTGAGTCCAATGTCCTCCTATAGGGTTGGTTCAAGTGGTTAATAAGTTTTTTAATGTCTTTCCCAATGAGCTTCTTGGTGTTCCTCAAAAAAGGGAAACAAACTTTGCTATAGACGTCCTTCTCGATACTCAATCCATTTCTATTCCCCTTTACGTATGGCCCCGGCGGAGTTAAGGAGTTAAAGGAGAAATTGAGGGATTTTTTGGAGAAGAGTTTCATAAGGCCTAGTAAGTCACCTTAAGGTCCATCGGTGTTACTTGTGAAGAATAAGGATGGTTCCCTTAGAATGTGTATTGATCACCAATAACATAATAGAGTCGATCAAAATAAAGAGCAAGTACCCGCTATAAAGGATTGATGACTTCTTTGATCAACGTTAAGAGGCTAGTCACTTTTCTGTGATTGATCATCAGTCCAAATATATCACCAAGTGAAAGTTAGGGAGTGTGGCATTCCCAAGATGACTTTCTTGACTAGGTATGGGTACTTTGAGTTTATGGTTATGTCCTTTGGGTTGACTAATACACCGACTATATTTATGGACCTCATGAATAGGATTTTTAAACCCTAACTTGACTTGTTTGTGGTGGTTTTTATTGATGATATCTTGATTTATTCCCATAGTGAGAAGGAGCGTGTGGTTCACTTGAGGGTGGTTGTTACAAATCTTCAGGGAGGACAGGTTGTATGCAAAATATGAGAAATGTGAGTTCTGGTTGAAAGAGGTTGCTTTTCTAGGGCATGTGGTTTCGAGTGATGGTATAAAGTGGATCCTAAGAAAATAGAGGTTATTAGAAATTGTCCTAGACTTTTGACTCCATTGGACATTAGAAGTTTCTTGGGTCTATCAGGTTATTATTAGGCTTGTAAATAGTTTCTCTTTTATTGTTTCTCCCGTGACTAAATTGACACAAAAGAAGGAGAAATTTGTATGGATCGATGTGTGTGAAAAGGGTTTCCACACTTTGAAATATAAGTTTTTCCCTGCTCCTATCTTGCCTCTATAGGAAGGGTTGGAAGAGTTTGTTATATATTCTGATGCTTTAAGAATTGGTTTGGGGTGTATTTAGATGCAAACTTGTAAAGTAATAGCATATGACTTTGTCACAACCCGAGCCTAGGGACTAGATGTGACTAGTGAATGGGGAACCTAAAGGAACCCCAAACAAGCCTCATAGCATCTCATTACACATAATTGGTCGTGAAAGCAATATAAAACAACATAAGAAACATAACAAAGAGGAATTCGGGATAAGGGAGAGAGACAAAGAGTTTAATACTTAAATAACATAGCTGAGTCAAAGATAAAACATAAAACATAACTTGTCCAACAACACCTCTAAACATAGATATTTAGCGGGGGCCAAGACAAAGCAACTGGGCTCACCCTCATGATCATAAGTATACAATAAATGAAAGAGAGTCTTACTACACAACATAAGAGAATAGTCATTGTCTTTGGAATGGAGGACTCACAAAAAGCTAACTTGAACAATTCGCTTAGCCACAAGTAGAATCAATAGGAGCTCCGGTTCCCACATGGTAACATCAAGTAGGCATAATGTATGCATTAGTACATTTGAATGTACTAAGTATGTGGGATGTGATGCAACAATAGATAGATACCATAATAAAAATGCATAATAATAATAAGAAGAAATGAATAGCATAATAACAATATGACATGTATGATCAGTGCGTAAGTAAAGCATATTTAAGTAGCTCATGCTCATATAGGATATTATATGTGTAGAAGGTACAAAGCTAGAATACCAACTTTAGATGGGAGATGTTATGAACACCTAGACACCCTGGTGTCAAGGTACATACCCCTCACATGGTTTATGCCATTCACTTCTGGAAACCCTTGTGGCAAGGTAATTACCCCTCACACAATTGTTGTCATTCACATCTGGACACCCTTGTGGCAAGGTACATACCCCTCACATGGTTGATGCCATTCACACCTGGACATCTTGGTGGCAAGGTACATACCCCTCACATGGTTGATGTCATTCACACCTAGACATCCTGATGGTAAGGTACATACACTTCACATGGTTATCTTGGCTCCTATACCCCCTGGACAGGGCACGACCTAATGCAACAGATAATATAGAATATATATATATTATGTACATAAGCTTATTTTATCATCATATAGTCAATCATATCATATCTCATTCTTTTGACTTTCATTTCCACACAAAACCTTATCCAAACATTTTATCAAACACTTGGAGGGTGTAATGGGGTTAAAAGACCATGCAATTTGAAGATGAAATCACATAAGAAAATATGTAGTTAAATCATCAATCAACACCTTGGAACACTCCCAAGATATTCACATCAAAATCCCTTATCAAATCCAACAATAGATCCAAGATTCAAAGCTCAAAATATGCTAAAACAACCATACTTTCATGAACTAAAATCACTGTGCAATAAATTTCTCAATAAATAAGACCCACATGTAAAATCAACTTTAAATCATGTAATATTAGTAAAAAGGAGGCTCAGGCACCATGGGTGAAAGAATCTAATGGTTCAATGCCACATACCATAACCTTGGAGAGTTTCGTAAAGAATATTTAAAACGGAGGCTTGAATCATGAAGATAATCTTTAGCTAGGGATGAGGGTTTTGAGGCTTCAATTTTAGAATGAAAATATAGTTTGTTTTGGTGAGCATTGGAAAATACTTAGGATGATACGAGGGTGAAATAAGGCTAAGTATAGGTAAAAATATATCTATAAGCACTTAGGACCAAGACTTAAAAGACTTGGGTAGAGACAACAAAACTGGGCAAACTTAAAACTACTTCGTAACAGAGGCGCATCACGGAGGTGTCGCGGACCACCTTTGGGAATTGATTTTCTTGAAATTTTAAATTTTGATTCGATTACTCTAAAATTAGGGTTAGACCCTTCTCCCCCTATTTTTGACCCCGTGAACAAGATATGAAATTAGATATTCTATATCGCACACGAATTTTAAGATATACGGAAATTAAGATTCCAAGCATTCTGAGGCACGTTTTTGGGCACTTTTTCGGATCATTTTAGTATCTCCCCCTTGGGAACATTCGTCCCCAAATATAAAAGAGACATACAAAACAAGAGAGATTCATGAACATATATGCCTCAATAAGAATGCAATATAACATGTAAAACACCATTTTCAGATTCTTAATATAGGTGTAAAATCATCATAAGTTGGCCAACTTAAACATGAATGCATATTAATGACATAGGGGCTGAAATATAAGACGTGAAATCACAAGAAGGGGTTGAACATGTTATAATATGCTTAAATGTAATGAAAGAGGTATGAATATCACTTTTCCATGCCCACTCCAGCTCCCCGAGAGACACGTTTGACTTGACGATTCTTCCAATGGGCCTTGACGAACACTAGCCACTTACCAATCTACTTCTTCAACCGTTCCATCCAATACCTCAACCAAAGACCTCTTCCTAAGGTAACTTATCCTCCACAACACCCACAATCTTATGATTTCTATAGTACTAGAGTCATCACCACATCCCTTCAACCTAAAAGCATAAAAAATCGAACAAACCATAACCATACCATAGGTAATTCCCAAACTGATGCAACCTAACAAACCTCCCTTTACACTATATAAGGACTCACAATCCTCAACTCAATTGTCAACCTTAAATACACCTAACCTACTTGGTACCATAACCACCATCTCCCACTTGCGAGACAACCCCCACTCTATAATCTTCCAACTCTAATGAGGCAGAATCAAGACCTTGCCTAATCTACACCTCTTAACCCTAGAAGATTTCGAACCATCAAGAATGCTAAACCACCATGCTCAACTTTCCTCAACTTAACATCCAACCTATCCAATGATCGACACCACAAGTCTCCTCTTTGCAACCATCAACAAACATGCTAGGCTACATAGAGCATCAACCTCAACATTATCCTTACCTAGGAAAAATAATACACACTTATTCATAATTCTTGAAGAACTCTAACCACCTTCTTGCTATCCACTATGCACAGCTATCATATTTAGCAAACAACCTCTGATCCTCCAAGTCTTGCAACACTACCCCCAAATGATTCACAAGCTCTAAACAAATCAATATCTCACGACTAGAGACCACCACAAACAAATCTAGGAAGGGTTTTAAGACCCCATTCAAGAGATCCACAAACACCACTAGTGCACAAGCCCACCAAACAACTCTATCATAAACCAAAGTGCTCATTCCTAGTTAAATAGGACAGTTAGGGTTATTACCTATCCTCATCCACACTTGGGAGCAAAACTCGAATCGAAGATCAATCTTAGAGTAGCAACTAACCTATTGTAGTTGACCAAATAGATAGACCATTCTTACCCATCATATTACAATATTACGGGTTCTACACTCGTTAATAACATTCTATTCAAGTATCCCAAACTACTCCAAGACCCCCAACACAACAAGCTAAGTCATCATCCCACATAATACTTACAATATGCATGTACATACTTTCAAAGAGGTAATAGTCATTTTCCAAATCATTTAAATGTACAATTAGGCTTAAAACCCAAACACCATTCATAATAATTCATACATAGGCTTAATTTCTGGAATCATAATTTTATGGTCATAATGCTAATGCATAGGAATAGCCTATTCACATACTGAAATGGTGCAAGCACCCAAAATGCTTAAGACACAAAATCAAAGACATACATGTAATAATAATATTGTCATAACCAACCTTTATTCAAATCATACCATAAAACGAAATCGGACTTACCCATAATATAATTTTCAAAATAATTTGTGTACATGAATGTATATACTATGAACATGATTAAGACTCCTAAAAATTAATATTTATAATATTAATTTGAAGTAAAAACATAATTAATTCTATATTTAAATCCATATTGTAATCTCTCAGGCATAAATAATTCAAAACTAGAATATGCATACTTATAACTTCATAGACCCCAAGTAAATTTTCATATAGCGGTCTAAATCACATTAAAATTATCAACTAAATACTGCCCATACATCAATAGCATTTTAGGAATCATATTATTCAAATCCTAAATTAAAATAAGTAAAATCTATGTAGGTTTTCTTGAAAATAATTTGAGGTCTCCTCAACTAGAAGGGGATGAAGGATCAACCTTCATACACATGAATTCTACTAGCACCAAGGAATAAAATAAGAAATTTTAACTCCCGAACCTATCAAATCACCTCACTCAAAACGTCTATCACCACATTGGGCTTACTTAGGGTCAACAAAATCAGAGGGGAAACAATAGAAGAGAGCTTATTCACAAACTCTAGTAATAACCCACTAAACCCAAGAAGCTCCTAACCCAAGCAATTCAAGGTCTATGTTAATCTCTTATCACCTTAGTCTTACTAGGGTTTACCTTAATACCATCACCTGGCATCACACGACTTAGGAAGGCAACCTCTTACCACCAAAATCCCCATTTCTCATATTTAACATCCAGCCTTCTTCCTTAAACTTATAGTACTACATTCAAATGATTTACATACAATACCTCATTATGGAATGAACCATATTATCATCACCAAAACCACAACAACAATTTTATAGACAAATTAACTTAGGTCCAACACCTCCAATTCTCATAATATGAAAAATGCAACCCCTTAGAGACCAATTGTACCTTAAGACAAGAATGATATCGAAAACCACCATGCCAACTCCAACAAGCCACAAAGCAAGACCTAATGCAATACAAACCCGGATCAACACCTATAAGCTATCTAGCAACAACATACCCAACAAAAAGATAAATGCCAAAGGTTTGCATCATAACTAAGTACACAAGAATCCTAATAGCAACCAAAAGTAATAATAATGGAAATAGAGGAACCCATATCCATCAAAATCAAAACTTTCAACTTATCTTCCTTCGGCTCTCTCTTTGAAGCGGCATGATCAACTAGAAGAGCAAAGAACATTCATTAGAGGGGGAACCCTATCTCACTTCTAAAGCATGACATAGACCATGAAAAAGGAAAACATTTACTAAAATGTCTCATAGCCTCCTGTTCATAGTTGTAGTACATAACACAACCATGAATAGGACTCTAATCAATGTGGTATGTTGGACTCTAAGGATCTATCAACCAAGTGTTCTGATACCATCTTTGTCATGACCCAAGCCTAGGTCCTAGATGCGACCGGTGAATGAGGAACACGAAGGAACCCCAAACAAGCCTCATAGCATATCATTACACATCCTTGGTCGCAAAAGCAATATAAAATAACATAAGAAATATGAACAAGGGGAATTGGGGCTAAGGAACAGACAGAGAAAGATAGAGAGAGAGAGTTTAATACTTAAATAACATAGATCAGTAAAAGCTCAAACATAATACATAACTTGTATAACAACACCTCTAAACATAGACACACAGTGGGTGCCAAGATAAACAAATAGGGCTCACTCTCATGGTCATAAGTAAACAATAAACAAAAGAGGGTATTAATACATAACAATAGAGAATAATCATTGTACTCATAATGGAGGACTCACTAAAGGCTAACTTGAATAATTCGTGTAGCCATAAGTAGAATCAACAGGAGCTCCAGTTCCTACATGGTAACATTATGTAGGCATAGAGTATGTGTTAGTATGTTTGAATGTACTAAGTATGTGGGATAAAATGCAATAATAGATAGACATCATACTCAAAATTCATAATAATAATAAGCAATGAATAACATAATAACAATATGACATTTATGATCAATGCGTAAGTAAAACATGCTTAAGTAGCTCATGCTCATATTGGATATCATATGTGTAGAGAGACCAAGCTAGAATTCAAACATTGGTTGGGAGATGCCATTTACACCTGGACAACTTGGTGGCAAGATACATACCCCTCACCTGGTTAATGTCATTCACACCTGCACAACCTGGTGGCAAGATACATATCCCTCACATAGTTAATTCCATTCATACCTAGACACCTTGGCGGCATAGTACATATACCTCACATGGTTGATGCCATTCTCACCTAGACGCCTCGGTGGCAAGGTACATAAAATGACCCCAAATACTTCCCAAAACCTTGCCTTGAAATGCCCAGAATTTTAATCTCCATATATATCAAAATTCATGCGTTATATTGAAAATCCAACTCTATATTCTTATTTAGGGGGTAAACATTAGGGGAAAGAGGGTATTATGCAAAATTTAGAGACATCAAATCACATTTTCAAATTTCAAAAACATCAATTTCCTGAGAAGTGCTAATTTTGCCCAATTTTGTTGTCCCAGTCCAAGACTTTTTAAATCTTGGACCTAAGTATCCCAAACGTATTTTTGCCTATACTTAGCCTTATTTCAACCTCATATCACCCTAAACATTCCCAAATACTCACCAAGACACTTCACCAAATATCTCCTCATAAATTCAAGTCCCAAACTCAAGACCAATCTTAAGAATTTCATCAAGGATCTTACTCAAACTTCAAGTCTCTATTTTCAATCTTCTTCAAGGATTCTCCAAAGTCAATGTATGTGGTGTTGAACTATTGGGTCCTTCCACCAATGGTGTGTAAAACCTCTTTCTACTAATATTGCGTGATTTAAAGTGGATTTTACATATGGGTCTTTTATATTGAGGAATTTACTGCACAATGATTTATATTCTTGAATGTACGGGTTGTTTTAGCATGTTTTGGGCTGCAGATATTACATCTAATGTTGAATTTGATGAGGGGGATTGATGTGAATATCTTGGTGGTGTTGTAAGGTGTTGATTGATAATTTTACAAAAGATTTTCTTGCATGATTTCTTCTCTAAATTGCATGGTTTTTAATCCCCATTACACCTCCCCAAGGTGCTTGATAAAATATCCGGATGTGGTTTCTTGAGGAGTTGAAAGTCCAAGGCATTAGATATGATAGAATTGATGTTATGATAATGAAATAAGCTTATATTCATGATAAATACTACATAAATTGTTACATTAGACCAGGCCTAATTTGAGCGGTCTATGAACCTGGAGAATCAAGATAGGCATTTGTACCCATTAACCAAGGGAAAGGTAAGTACTTATCCACCTAGTGATAGGGTGGCATCATCACTAATCGAGTTGCGATTTATACTCATTAATCTAGGTAATGGGTTAGTACTTCACCACCTAGGTGATGGGGAGACATTATCACCAATCAAGTGAAGGTTAGTACTTCACCACCTAAGTGATGGTGCGGCATCATCACTAACCTCACGGGGTTGATACCTTGGAAATCTAGCTTGGTATACTCTTCACATATGATACTTTATATGAGCATGAATTATTTAAGCATATTTTACTTATGCATTGTTCATACATGCCATCTTGCTATAATATGCCCATTGCCTATTGCTTTGTATTTTGATCATTATGCCTATTTCTTCTTGGATTGCATCACACATACTTAGTACATTCAAACGTATTAATGCATACTCTTGCATAGCTGATATAACACTATAGGAACCAGTGCTCAAGTTGATCATTTTCCCCTTCTACTTGGCTAGTCAGTACTATTCCAAGCTTGTTGGTGAGTCCTCTATTGGGGACCTTAGTCTATGATTGCTATTATCTATGTATTGAGACACTTTCTTACATTTTATTTTGACTATGAGCGTGAGCTCAGTTACCTTGTCTGGGCCCCTACTCTATCTATGTATTTAAAGGTGTTTGTTGGATAAGTTATGTAATTATGATATAAGCCATGAATCCTTGTCTCTGATGTTGATGTTGTCGCAAGCTACATCTTAGCCCCTTTTCTCCTTATGCTTGGATTATGTATTTTAGATACTTTTGTGACCAATGTTGTGTAATGATAGGTTGAGAGGCTTGATTGGGATTCCTTGGTGTTCCCTATTCGTTGTGTCAGGTCTAGGCCCTGGCTTGGATGGTGACAAATTTGTTGTTAGAGCACTAGCTTGATAGATCCTCAAAGTCTAACACACCATGTCAATTAGATTCCTATTCATGGTTGTGAGGTGCGCCATGACTATGAATAGCAGGCTTTGAGGCATTTTGGAAATGTTTCCCTACTTCATTTTCTGTCATACTATAGAATTGTTGTGAGTTCCCCCCCCCCCTAATGGTTGTTTTTTGCTATGCTAGATCATGCCAAACACTAGAGGAAGATAGGCCCAAACTCCCATTGAACAACCTACTAATGGTGAGCTCCTGGATGCTCTTACTATGCATGCCAAAGTGGTGGCCAACCAAGTCCAACAAGGGGCCTAAGCTCCTCATTCTACTATCTCGGGAGCTAGGGTAAGAGACTTCATGAGGATGATTCCTCTGGTTTTCCATGGGTCAAAGGTGGATGAAGATCCATAGGAGTTCATTGATGAGGTCTGCAAAATCTTGAACATTATCGATTTTGGGCTCAATGAAAAAGCAAAGTTGGAGGCATACCAACTCAAGGGTCTATCCCAAATTTTGTATGAGCAATGGGAGGGTGAGAAGGGTTATGGTTATATGGTGCTTTGGGAAGAATTCAAATTGGCCTTCCTTAATCAATTTTTCCCTCTAGAGCTTAGGGGAGCGAAGTTTGTGGAGTTTATGAACTTGAAGCAAGGTGCTATGAGTGTGAGAGAGTATTCCCTCAAATTTAACCAACTTTCCAAGTAATTTGTGATGGGGGTATCTGACTTGGTGAGTGAAGAATGCTGGTACACCTTACTAATTGGCGACATGGAGTTACCTCGGTTGATGACATATTTCAAGTAAATTGAAGAAGAAAAATTGAGAAAACAAAGGGGACATGAGGCCAAGAGGGCCCCTTTTGAGTGTAAGTTCCAAAAGGGTGTTACATTTCATCAAGGCCAAAGGCCTTCTCATGCTACAAATAGGGAGTTTGCCAATGACTTCCCTAATCCTCAAGGTATTGGTGGTGTGGCTCCTAATGATGTGTGTCCTAAATATGGAAAGAATCATAATGGCCTATGTTTGAAGTGTTCTAGTGCATGCTTTGGTTGTGGGGAGGTTGGTCACAAGAAGGTAGAATTTCGAAGAAATCGTGGCAAGGTCCAGTAGCCTAATGTGGTTCTATTGGGTAGAGGTGGTCCTTAAGATGGTGCCCCAATACACAACTAGTTTTATGCTCTACATGGGAGGCGAAGGGTTGATGAGGTCCTCGATGTTGTTACCGATGTGTTAAAAATATTTGACATTGATGTGTATGCTTTGATTGATCGTGTTGCCACTTTTTTCTTTTGTTACTCCTCTTGTTGGTAAAACACTCCATATTGCTCTTGAATTTTCGCATGATTCATATGAAGCATCTACTCCTATTGGTACCTCTATTGTTGCTAGAAAAATTTATAGGAATTGTCCTATTTTTATTTTGAATAAGTTGTTGCCTTGTGATCTTGTTGAATTAGACATAGTAGACTTTGATGTCATTCTTGGGATGGATTGGTTGCATGCCTAATATGCTTCTATAGATTGTAGAACCCATAGTATCAAGTTTCAATTCCCAAATGAACCCAACTTTGAGTGGGAAAGTCATGATGTGATAGTGAAGGGTAGGTTCATCTCGTGCATAATAACCCTTAGGTATATATCAAGTTGGTTGCGGTTGTAAGTAAGTTTCTTGATGTCTTCCTAAATAACCTTCCCGGTATCCCTCCCGAAAGGGAGATAGAGTTTGGCATAGAACTTTTTCCCGATACATACCGTATCTCTATTTCCCGTTACCATATGGCCCCAACGGAGTTGAAGGAGTTAAAAGAGAAATTGAAAGATTTAGTGGAAAACGGATTTATTAGACCTAGTCTATCACCTTGGGGTGCTATGGTATTCTTTGTAAAGAAGAAGGATAGGTCACTTAGGATGTGTATTGACTACCGGCAACTCAATAGGATCACTATAAAGAATAGATATCCTCTCCTAAGAATTGATGACTTGTTTAACCAATTGCAAGGGGCTAGATTTTTCTCTATGATTGATCTTTGGCTTAGGTATCATCAAGTGATGGTGAGGGAGTGCGATATTCTTAAGACGGCCTTCTGGACTAGGTACGGGCGTTACAAATTTGTGGTGTTGTCCTTTGCGTTGACTAATGCATTGGCCATCTTCATAGACCTAATAAATAGGGTCTTTAGAACCTACTTTGATTCCTTTATCGTGGTCATCATTGATGATTATTTGATCTATTCACATAGTAGGAAGTAGTATATGGGTAATATGTGTGTTGTGTTACAAAGAATGATGGAGGAGAGATTGTATGCTAAATATGACAAGTGTGAATTTTGGTTGAAGGAGGTTGCATTCTTGGGTCATGTGGAGTCGGGGGATGGAATTAAAGTGGATCCTAAAAGACCAATGTAATTAGGAATTAGCCTAGACCATTGACCTAGTCGAATATTAGGAGTTTCTTGGGCCTTGCGAGTAACTATAGAAGGTCTGTGGATGGGTTCTCCTCCATTTCTTCCCTATGAAAAAATTGACTCAAAAGAAGGTTAAGTTTGTGTAGACCGATAAATGTGAGAAGAGCTTCCAAACATTAAAAGATAGACTTTTGTCCGCTCCTATATTATCACTACCGGATGAGTTTGAGGGTTTTGTTGTGTATTATGATGCATCTAGAGTTGGTTTGAGTTGTGTGCTAATGCAAAATGCTGAGGTCATAGCTTATGCTTCTAGGCAATTGAAAATGCATGAAAAGAACTACCCTACCCATGAACTTTAATTGGCCGATGTGGTATTTGCATTAAAGATTTATCTTCATTATTTATATAGGGTGTATGTTGATGTCTTCACCAATCATAAGATCCTCCAATATGTCTTCATACAAAAAGATCTCAACTTGAGACAGAGAAGGTGGCTAGACTTCTTAAGGACTATGACATCAGTGTGCATTACCATTCAGGTAAGGCAAATGTTGTGGTGGATGCTTTGAGTCGGGTGTCTATGGGTAGCCTTGCTCATGTGGATGGTGGTGATAGAGAGACAACTAGGGAGGTGCATAGATTGGCTAGACTAGGGTTGAGGTTGGAAGATGTTGGTAATGGTATGGTTGTTGTTAATGGTTCTAAATCTTCTTTGGTTGATAAGGTGATAGCAAAATAAGATCTAGTCTCTTCCTTTCTTGAATTGAAGGCCTTGGTGAAAGATAAAAAAATAGAGGTTTTCTCCCAATGGAGAGATGGGGCTCTTAGATACCAAGGTAGGTTGTCTGTGCCATATGTTGATAGTTTGAGGGAGAGAATTCTTGATGAGGCCCATAACTCTTCTTATTCTACCCACCCTGGTTCCACTAAGCTGTATAGAGATAAGAGGGATGTGTATTGGTGGGGAGGCATGAAGAGGGACATTACTAAATTTGTTTCTAGTTGCCATAGTTGTCAACAAGTCAAAGCCGAACATCAAAGGCCAAGTGGCCTAATCCAACCCATAATGATTCCTACTTAGAAATAGAAAGTGATTAATATGAATTTCGTGGTTGGGTTGCCCAAGACTAGAAAAGGATTTGATTCCATATAGGTGGTGGTTGATAGGATGACGAAATTGGTTCACTTTCTACCGGTTAAGACTACATATGGGGCTGAAGAGTATTCAAGGTTGTACATCCATGAGTTAGTGAGGTGATATGGGGTTCCTTTATCCATCATATTGGATCAGGGTGCACAATTCACTTCATATTTTTGGAATTCTTTTCAATAGGGTCATGGTACCAAAGTTCACCTTAGTATGCCTTCCACCCTCAAACTAATAGCCAAGCCTAAAGGACAACTCAAACACTTGAGAATATTCTTAGGGCTTGTGTCTTGGACCTCATCTACTCCAGTCCACTCAAGCCTAATGTATTAATCCTAAGTCCCATATGTGATTTTAAATATTACATTTCATCCCCTATATCATTTATATGCATTCATATTTCAGTGGGTAAACATATGATGATTTTACAGTTATGTTGAGAATTTGAAAATGGTGTTTTACATGTTATGTTGCATTCCTGTTAGGGCTGATTTTTACCTGATTAGTTTTATCTTGTACATCTCTTTTACGTATGAGGATGAATTTTTTCAAGGGGAAGACATTAAAATGACCCCAAAAAGTGCCCAAAAACATGCCTTAGATGCCCAAAATTTTAATTTCCATATATCTTATAATCTGTAAGCGATATTGAAAATCGAACTCCATATTCTTAATCAGGGGGTCAATATTAGGGAGCAAAGGGATTAATCTGAATTTTAGACCATCGAATCATAGTAAAAAATTTCAAAAAATTTAACTTCCACAAGCAGTCCACGACAACTCTGCGATAGGCCTCTGTCATGGAGCAGTGTTAATTTTGCCCAGTTTTGTTGTCTCGGTCCAAGAATTTTTAAGTCTTCGGACTAACTGTTCCCAAACATATTTTTACCTATACTTACCCTTATTTCACCCTCATATCACCCTAAACATTCCCCACTACTCACAAAGACACTTAGCCAAATATTTCCTCCTAAATTCAAGTCCCAAACTCAAGACCAATCTTAAGGATTTCATCAAGGATCTCACTCAAGCTTCAATCCTCTATTTCTTATCTTCTTCAATGGTTCTCCAAAGTCAAGGTATATAATGTTGAACCATTGGTTCCTTCCACAGATGGTGCCTAAATACTCTTTTTACTAATATTACATGATTTTAAGTGAATTTTACACGTGGGTCATGTATATTGAGGAATTTACTGCACAGTGATTTATGTTCTTGAAAGTATGGTTGTTTTAGCATGTTTTGAGCTCTCGATCTTGGATCTAATTTTGGATTTGATGAGGGGTTTTCATGTGAATATATTGGGGGTTTTGCAAGGTGTTGATTGATGTTTTTACAACAAATTTTCATGCATGATTTCTTCTCTATATTGGATGGTCTTTAACCCCCATTATATACCCCCAAGGTACTTGATAAAATGTTCGGATTTGATTTTTTGAATAGTTGAAGGTCCAAAGCATGAGATATGATATGATTGATGTTATGACAATGAAAATGAGCTTATGTTCATGATGAATTCTATATAAAATGTTACATCAGACTATTCCCAATCCAGGGGTCAAAGAACCTGAAAAACTGGGATAGGGGTTTGTACTCGTTAACCAAGGGAAGGATTAGTACTTATCCACCTAGTGATAGGCTAGCATCATCACTGATCGAGTTGGGGGTTCGTACTCATCATCTGAGGGAAGGGTTACTACTTCTAAATCTAGGTGATGGGGTGGCATTATCACCAATCAAGTGAAGGGTTAGTACTTCACCACCCAAGTGATAGGGTGGCATTATGTAACACCACATATTTTTCATGTACTAATTCTACATAAATAAATCATGTTATGGTTTGGTCAAATTAGCGTCAATTCTTGAAAATGCTTGAATCTCATCTTAACGGGCAATATATGAGTCTAAATGCTTAAGAGGATTGAAGGTGCGTATGTGTTGGTGTTAAATTAAGGATATATTAGCCCTATACTAAGTAAAAGGATTAAGGTCATTTTATGACTTAATAATCTAGTAGGTTAGTCACCTA
>JAOTQJ010147942.1:0-33430 GCA_025642045.1 Solanum sejunctum
AAAACAAACCCGATAACATATGAATATATATATATATATATATATACACTAAAAACCAAAACTTAACACCACAATATAAGTAAAAACATCATCCAACCATAAAAATATTTAAACATATCAAAAAACCAACATAACAAAATGATTGTCTAATAATAGAAAAAAGTATCCAAAATGATAAAATAAGAACTGGGGTCAAAAGAAGTCAAACATCATGGTGCTTCAAGCACAGGTCTCTAGCTGGTCTGCGGGGTCCTGAGGATCTATCTCTTCTGCAACAGTACTTGGGTTACCCTCTCTATGTGGGGTATGTTGTATCCAATCTCTCTGACTAGCCGCCAACAATAGCTACTCCTACACCACCTCCTCGGGTATGGGCTCCTCCTCTAATCTTAGCCTATTTTGAGCCAGCTTTGGATCACCATCATGCTTAAGGGATCTCTTCCCACGGACGTCCAGACGATCGACTATCTACTCGAATGCCTCATCATAAGTTGGTGCTACCTTTAGGACTGCAACAGGAGCTGCCAACATCTGCAATAAATTGGACTTAAACTTGTCCAACTCCTCAATCACAGTGCTTATGTCAGTAGGCTAAGCTCCCTCAAGGCTCCGCTAAACTCTCACCTCAAAGACATCTACTCGGGCATCCACTACCCTAACTCTCTCATCTACCAAATCGCGAGCGAATGCCTTTATCCTCTCCTCAGAGTCTCGTATGGTCTGGTCAACCCAAGGTCTGACCCATGAAGATAGTGCCTAAAGTATGGACTCTATTGTAGCTACCCTGCATAATAATGTCTAAAAAGCAATAACAAAAGTAAGAGAAATAACTTATATTGTAGCTGTTGCTAGTGCTAGAGTATTGGATGATGGTGTGGACTCAATCGCCATAACTGGCGTAGGCTTTGTAGCAACTAAAATAGTGATAGTAGTAGCTGGAGGTACACTTTGAGTCGGAGGATCTACTGGGAATGACTCTGAAATTGGAGGAGTGCTCATGGTAAGGCCACTAGGTTCACATCAGCCTTTATCAAGCTAGGATCCATGGTGCGTGTAGCCTCTATGTGTGTTCCCAATGGGGGTCAATAGTAACACCTGCTATATTACATAAGTGATAAATCAAAATAGGAAATGGCATTGAGGTGTTTGTTCGGATGGTTGCCTCGCGGATCTGCTCTGAGATGAACCAAGCCTAGTCTATCTCATAACCATCCAAGATGCTTGCTAAAAACACAACTACTCAAAGGTAATCACATTATTCATGAAAGTTGACCGGATACGCCAAAAAATAATGGACCACCAAAACTTGGGCCAGAAAGAGAGGTGAGCCTTCTCAGTAGGATCAGTAAGGTTTGTAACCCAAGACAACTCAAATCCCTCCTCATAAATTTGGCTATCCTTCCCAGTCCCTATTCTACTTATCTTGTCAATGTGTCCATCATATTCTGCGGTAGACTGAGGCACTTTGTAAGAGGCCCAAACTAGACCTGGCGAATGCTCTCTTCTGAAATAGGAACTCTCTTACCTCAGACTGGCACCACCTATAACCTCGACTGGACCATTGGCTTTTTGTTCTTTAGTAACCCCCAGTAGAGTGTAACAAGATATGCTGCATAAAATTCATAGACTACAAAGGGGTCGTACTTTCCCAGCTACTATATGGTCCATCGTAGCCCATGTTTGTCTAACTCTATATTTGATCGAGCACTTTATCCAGCCCTGAGTCATTCAGTCCCAATTTTTCATGAAATTGTTGCACTGGTTTTTCCTATCCCTTGGGCTCTAAACACTGATCATATATCTGCTTTATCCCTGGGACACACCATCTGCGGTTGGCAGGGGGTTTAAAAATGGACTTCTTCCTTCTGGGTCTGGGAGGTGCTCTCAGACTCTGATTCTGGCTTTGAGTGTAAGGGGATCATCTGTGGTAGGCTACTATCCGACCTGTCCCTATTACCCTACTGTTCCTCCTCTTCAGACTGGAGGAATTGCTAACTTTTATGAGGGGCTTGCTGCAACTGCCTGAGTCTGGGGTATATTGGCATCAGGGTCGATCCTGGTTCTATGGTCTCCCACAGAGCCCTCTAAATGCTCAGTCTTGGAGGATTAATCAATCAACCTCTGTTGGAAAGTTTGAATTACACGCTTGTCCTTTGGGGTCATTTTATCTGCAAACCAAATACATATTAACATATAAGTTTCAAGATGTTTGATCCAAAAAATCACATAATAAAGAACAAGAAATGTAAAGACTTAAGCACAGAAACAAAAAAGGTAGAAGAAAGATCATCGAAACATTTGTAGATCTGCAGGTACACGTACAGTTACAACTCGTGAGATGCCTTACCGAGTCATACATTAGCCTCATAGTAATAAAATGACTTACAAAAATGCAATCTGACCTTAGATATGAGAGGCATTTACGACTCATAGGGGAAGTTACGAGTCGTATTATGGCCCCCTACCAAATTTTAGAGATATTTTTTAAGAACTGAGTTAGGATTATGAGAATCTCCCTATGAGTCGTTACAAGTATTATGAGTCATTTGTAAGTCTCGTATTCAAAATATTAAGAAATCACAGGTGACTAACTCTTTCTACGAGGGACCATTACAATGGTAGGGGAGCCAACGAGTCATAGGATTGCCTCGTAAATAAAAAATAGAAGGCACAAATAGTGCCTATCATTTTCCCACAACAAGTACAACCAAAGCACACTATTCAAAATATTTTGGCACATAAGAGCAATACAAAATATTTGGCACATAAGCAATCCCATAATGACAACAGAAAGTGAAAACAACCATAGTCATTTTAATAGTAAATCAAGCACACAAAAAATAAAATACTTTCCAAGCTCACACTTTATATCAACAAGACATTCTATGGAGATACAAATACTATTTAGACCATTTCAATCTAGTCTAATAGGTTAATACATATGAAACACACCCACACCTCCTAAATTCTAATTCCAACAATAATTCACACAATAGTTGGGCAACAATTAAGCATTGCATTCCATGAACCAATAATTTTCGCATGCATAATTTCCCATTCAAGAAGTCCAAATAAGGTTTGACTCATAGTAAAACTTTTCAAAGCACATAAACCCAAGATTTTATGTCTAAATCAAAAATCACCACATGCCATGATTATACATGGTTAAACTAAGCCTACACTCATGTAAGTAATAGGTTCACCGTAAAAGATTGCTAAATTTAACCATGAGGCTTACCAAGTGATCCAAGAATTTAACCAAAGCAAAGAGAATCAGAAACCACGCTGAAACCCTAGGAAATAGTGGCCTTGCCAAAATCCTTGCCGAAAAATGACGTGGGTGTTTGGAATTTTGGTAAGAAAAATATATAATGGGTTTGGGGATTTTTGGTTGCTTAGGTTAAGGGAAATGAAGAATTGGGGTCAAATTTTATTTTGACCCTTACTTAAAAGAAACCAGGTCAGGAAATAAAAGTTGCAGGTCAGGGCTACAAGACCCCGACTATGAGTCATAGGGTGTCCTATGACTCGTAAGTCCCTACCTTATAGTACACCTAACACTTGTAGAAATTCATACCTAGGTACTACGAACCCCACTTACGACTCATAAAAGATCTTACAAAATCTAAGGTCGGCTCGTAGTGTATGTACCAACATATGATACTCACTAATTCTTTCTACGATGCATGACTACGAGTCGTAGTCATGACTATGACTAGTAGGCCTGCTTGTAGAGGATACTCCAAGTCTCAAAACACAACAATTTTCAAAATATTACAACTGTACCAATGTATTTCAACTAAAAGCACACTCAAACCTTCTTCCTAAGAATCTCAACAACCAAAAAAATTTTAAATAAACCAACAATTATCAATAATGCTTGGGTTGCCTCCCAAGAAGTATGTTTTTTAACATCATGGCACAACTTTTTCATTGTCCTTGATCAACTACCATTAAGTGTCCGCACCTGATTCTTGATTAGCAAATATCGAACACGTCCTCTGCATTATTAACCCTAAAATGTAGTTGCCCCGAATCCATATCCACTAGGGCTCTACCAATGGCCAGAAATGGTCTCTCCAAAATGATGGGAACCTGAAAATCAACTTTGCAGTCAAGGATTAGAAAATATGTAGGAAAGATGAATTTATCAACTTCAACAATCACATCCAAAAGGATTTCCTTTGGCTTTTTAATGGTTTGATCCGCCATGAGCAACATCATTCTTGTTAGGGTGGGAGTGCCAAGACCAAGATTTTTGATGATCACTCCTAGGTCACATAATGCTCTTGCGAACTGAATATCACTAATGGTACAAGGAATAGTGAATACACCGGGGTCCTCTCCTTTTTGAACAAGGTATTTGGTCATAATTGCACTATATTGTTAAAGTTCTTGAGAGAACTCTTGGCTCAATGTGCACTTCTTGGTCACTAAATCCTTCATATACTTGGCATACCCCAACATCTTCTCCATAGCTTATAGAAAGGGAATGTTGATGGAGAGTTGCTTCAACATCGATAAGAATTGTTTGAATTTACCCTTCTCTTCTTTTTTCTTAAGCCATTGAAGAAAGGTAGGAGGGGTTTTGGAATTACTTTAAATTTTTCATGCTCCCTTACCTCTCTTTGTTGCATCCTAACACCTTTGGATCTTCTCCCTAAACCACGACTTCACTACCAAGACCCTTCTCATCAACTTCATCCATAATTACCAGCATAGGGGGATCTACTGTGATTTTGCCACTCCGAGTCATGAATATCATGCAATGCCCTACATTTTTAGAATTTTGAACCATATTGCTTGGTAAGGTGCCCTTTTGCTGTTGGTTTAATTACGAAGAAACTTGTCCAAATTGTTGTTCAAGTTGCTTAATCGCCACTAAGTGAACTCTATTTTTTGGTTAACAGTTGAAATATCCACTTTCATTCCCTTTAAAGTCTCATCTTGGTGGTCCACTCTCTTCAACAACTTTTCGAACATCTATTCAATAGTGGAGTTACTTGACCCAGCCTCACGGTTGTGAGGTGGCACATAAGGACCATTCTTGTAGCCCTCTCTTCTTCCCCATTTGGCATTTGGCACTTTTTCTCTCTCATAGTATCCATCTCTATTATCTTTATGAACACCATCACAGTTGAAGTTCCGACCTTGATTCTCGGAGCATTACTTCCAATAGTTCAAGTCGGACCCTTAGGGATTGTTCCAAAAACTTGCCGGTTGTTTGGTTACAGAACATGCATCTTCATCGAAGAATGGATCATCATAATTAGGAACCTTCGGAGGTTGGTGGGTGACTGCCATGGCACTTACTTGGTTTTGCTTTAAAACTAAGTCCATACTTGTGCACAATTGAGCAAGTTGCTCTATGATCTCTTCATTACCTTTGCTTTCTCATTGTTTGTATTGACCGTACAAAAGGGTTTCATTGCACCTCGCTCTCGTTGACCCTATGCTCTATTTGTTTTGACCACTTGCTTCATCCTTGCAGCTACCAATGCAAATGGTTGGTCATGTAATATGCCTCTCATGATTGTATTAGCACAAGCTTTACTATTCTCGTCAAGTGCCCGATAGAAAATCTCAACTAAGGCATCATCAACAATCTTATAATCGGGAACCATCCTCCAACATCTGGTAATCCTTTCCCATCTTGTTCTCACAGAGTCACTCCACAATTGCTCAAAGTTGTTGATTTGGTCATTAAGCTCCAACTTCTTAAATTTTGGAAAATATTTTTAAGTAATACTCTCTGAAGCTCAGTCGGCTTGTAATAGTACCAGAAGAAAGCTCGGACAACCATGTAGCTACATTGCCAATCAATGACAGTGGAAACACTCTTAAACTAAAAGTATCAAGAGAAAGATTTTGTGTCCCCATGACACTCTTGCAAATAAACACCACATTTTGGAGATGACGGTGGGGATCCTTCGAAGGTAGCCCTATGAATAGTCTACAGTTTTGGAGATTTGGAGCAATCCACTCGATACCATGTACTTAGTATCTGCCAGTAAAGGAGGTAGTACTATGGCACCGATAATATCCATAACCATATGGTTTAATCACTATTGATTCCATCCATAAGCATTTTCATTGAAGTCCCTAAGTTGTGGCATGTTACCCCTTGGTTGTGGATTCTCCTCTTTTCCCATATCCTCATTCATATTCATATCCTCCTCTACCTTGATATCCTCATTCACTTGAGTTATTCTTCACTAGTCGATAGATCTCCAAATTTGTCAGAGCTAAGGGATAGCCTTGGCTCCTTGTGTTGGGCATACAACATAGTACACCTAGCAAATAAAATCAAACAACAAAAATAAAAACAAAAGTAAAATACAACAGATTCTAGGAATCAACACTAGAACTAACTAATAGTCAATTCAAGTCAAAACCTAGCAGTATTCACCGACAATGGCGCCATAATTTTTTAATGATGTTCAAACTCCAATAAGAAATAGTCATTGTTAGCAATAAACCTAACCAAAGGTTAGGGTCGAATCGACAGGGAATACAAGGCTTGACTACAAGATCCACTACTAATCATTTCAAGCATAAATTACTAAAATCTCAAAGTGGGGGGCTGGGGTTGTGATTCAAACATAAAGTAAAATAAACACTAAACTATGATGCGAGAAAATACATAATTTTAGGGACAACTTGGGAATTGTGTTCACCATGGTTCGTTGACTCAATTACACTAGGTAACATAACTAAAATTTTAATTTCATATGCAGGACGATAACTTAGGTTCTTCCAGCTGTCTTGTGAAGGTGAAGGTCAAATTTCACCATGGCACTTGGTCGGCCACCATGGTGTGCCAACTAATCATTGCCAATTGTCCCTGTCGACATCCCTTTGTTCAAGTTTGGTCGATTAGATGAGAACATATCAATCGAATCCTGTCATCCACTTTCCTTTTCCTATTCATCACTACCTTAGTTGGGCTAGTGATAGTAGGTGGGGTTTCGTGTTGGATACCACCAAACAACAATAATAATGAAGGAAAATAGACAATACATAAAAACCTTAATTGTAGAAATACAATAAACCTAAGTCAACTACCCACAATTCCCATACCCCCAAGTTGTGGGTACTTAGCTATTCAAGGCTAAGGTAAAACAAGCAAAAATGCAAATATAAGACATAAGTGAAAGTTTTACCAAAAACACTAAAGAGTTCAAGCACTACATGTAGCAGACCCAAAAGCTTGATTGATCAACAATGAGTACAAAGTAAGATTTTCAATCCTGAAAATAGGTTTTCCAAGAGAGAATAATGAACTAATCTAAAATCCTAAAATATTCTTGAGAGAATATTCAAAGGTAAGTCCTATCTTCTAAAATATGGAATCCCATAATAAAACCCTAGCTTAATGTATTTATAGTGGTTACATATAAACCCTAAAAATAACACAAAAAAGATAGCTAACAGTTTCTTACATCTTGCAGGTATGACTCACAGGGTAACCTACTAGTCGTAGTTAGGGTCTGGTCTCAGCTTCTTGACATCTTGGACTAAATTGGTATGACCCATTGGTATGAGTCATTTGATTGGGCTATGACTCATATGCTCCTCTCATAGTCTATGCCTTCAGTTTTTGGTCCAACATTTTAGCTCTCTGATTCCTGCTGTGAGTCATAGGGTGGCCTCGTAGGGGTGACCTCCACTTAGAAGATTTTTGATTTGTAGTCTCTATTTCTTGCTATGACACACCCTATGACTCGTACCTTAGGCTACGACTTGTAGGAGAGCTCGTATGTCCTATGATTCAGCAAAATCTGCAGCATTTCTTCAAAATTAGGCCAACCAAACTTTTCTGTAGGAACAACATGAAAAAACATAAAAATAATAAAAAGATGCATTGAGAACTCACAAAAACTCTCATTTTAGGGATCAAATGTCTTGTATTTTGATAGCGCATCAATCACACCGGTGCATTCACCATCCCTTGTACTATCAGTGATGTTGAATTCGTAAGAGCATCGTGTGACCTTGGAGCAAATATCAATCTAATGCCTCATGCCATGTTCAAAAAGATTTGTCTTGGCACTCTCACTCTGACAAGAATGCAGTTGCTCATGGCAGATCGAACCACCAAAAAGTCAAAAGGAATACTTCTAGATGTGCTTATTAAGGTTGATAAATTCATAATTCCTGCAAAATTTGTGATCCTTGATTGTGAGGTTGATTTTGAGGTGCCCATTATTTTTGGAAGACCATTTCTAGCCACTAGGAGAGCCCTAGTGGATATGGATTCAGGTCAGCTTCGGTTAAGGGTCAATAATGCAGAGGTCGTGTTTGACATCTGCCAATCAATGAAGCTCCTGAATGAGTTCAAAAGTGAAGTTTTGGCCCTTGATGATTTTTGATGATGGATTATGACTAAGTGGAGCCACAATGTTAAACGAGGCGCTTTTTAGGAGGCAACCCAAGTATCTTTTTTGATAACTTTTGGCTTGTTTTAAGTATATTTATTGAAATTCTTAGGTAGTTATGTGTTGTTTGTTTTAAAATTAAGATATTGGTTTAGTTGTGATGATTTGAAGATTATTGTATTTTAACTTTTGATTTTGCAAATGGAACTTAAGAACTGAAGATATGAGGAAAATTGCACTTAGATCAGCCTCTACGAGAGTACCTACGAGACGTAGTGACTACTATGACTCATCGTCATACCTCATAGAGGAAAAAAGTAAGGATTTAAAAGTTGGCACATACACTATGAGCTAACCTTACTATTTGTAGGGTCGTGTAGGAGTCATAAGTGGGTTGGTAGTGCACAGGTATGGATTTTGAAATTTTTCTAAGTGTTGTATCTAATACGAGACTAAGACCTATGAGTCGTAGGATATCTTATGACTTATAGTCGAGGTTTCGTAGACTTGATCTGCAAAATTTTAAATGTTGAACTTTATTATAAAACGGGCCAAAATTCCCCCCAAAGCTTCCCCAAAACTCCTTTAATCTTCCCCAACCAAATTCTTTATCAACCACCATTGGAATCCAACAAGTTTTTCGACAAAGCATCACTAGGGTTTCGACTATCTCCTTGTTCTCTCATTGCATCTAGTTAATCTTCATTTGCTCATTTGGTAAATTTTCGTGGTTAAATTTGGCACACTCATATTGTGATCCTCGAATATTATTGAATAAATGTTAATTTTTTGATCATAATGAGTACACACATGAGAAAATGATCGTATGAGCATGAGAATTAGGGTTTGGGCCTGTCAAACTTCCTAGCATGATTTTAAATGGTATGATTGCTCTTGTTAGGTGGTTGTAATGCTGATATACTGATCATTTGAGTTTAATACATGATTGTTGGGGTGATCATTTTTCAAAATCATGTCAGAGTTGAAATATAGGGATATTGGTGTGTGCAAATATATTAGTTCATGATATCCATGTTTGGAATTATTGTGAACTCTCTTAGAATCTCTATTTCTGTGTATTGTTGTTGATGATTATGCCTTGGACACTAGTTAATCTTGGCTATGTTGTGAAAGTAATTGGGGATTGTTGTTTAATTGAGGAGTACTAGTTGGTTGTATTGACATAATTTATAGTGGGTTTAATTGTGTGTCTGTGATGACATACTGCTTCGATTTTATTTATTTTTTGCCATTTGAATGGATTGTGGTTCTTTTGGGAAGGTTACAGGCACCCCAAGTGCCTTTTGTTTTCTTCTATGAGGACTTACCATGAATCGTTGTCTACCTTACAAGTCATACTGGTCCCTTGTGGGAAGCAACAGTCACCTAGGGTTCCTTAACTCTGGCCATATGAGACCCACCTACGACCCATAGTGTCTACTATGACTCATAGTAAGGGCCTTGTAGGATCTACCTTAATTTATTTTGTATTATATTTCCCACTACGATCCCAGACTATGACTCATACATCATTCTACGAGTCATACCTATGACTCATTTCTATGATTAGAATGTTATTTTTTAGGAACTTTTGCATGATGAGACTATTGTACAACTCATAGGTCACCCTATCAGTAGTACCTACAGAGTTGTAACTGGTTTTGTGCACTCTACTTATGATTTCCTTTATTGATTTTATTATTCTTTGTTAGGTCTCTCGTGTGAGTAGTTTTTTATCAAACATTATAGTGCTAAGAATATATTTTTAGGGTTGAATTTTCATGTTATGTGGCTCCTAGAAAAGAAGTTGTTAAACCTTTGGGACAACAATTGAGGGATGAGCCATCGGATGATGAGAAAGCTGGGGTACTTGTGGAAGTCCACAGAGTCCAGATAGACCCCAAGGCAAATGTGCCTCAGACATGATCCCGCACTGCCTTAATACCTATGGAAATCACTAGCCCCTCCCAGTTTGAAGAGGAGGGCAATGAAGAAGGATCTGATGATGGCCTCTCACTTTCGGACTCAGGTCTATTAGCGCATCTCAAGCCCAACCTGAGGGAGGTGATTCTCAACCTACTACTTTCACTTCCACAGATCCCAGAAGTACTAGATAGTACGTTCCAAGAATGAAGGAAATATTGACAAGGTCTTGGAACCAAAAGGTCAAGGAAAGCCTGTCCTATAATTTCATGAGGAATTGAGACTCAATGATTCTGGATTGAGTAGAGTGCCTGACTTGGAGGCAGAGGTCAGCCATCACGAGCTTGGATGGTTGTCACAAATGTTGGGCAGGTATGCCCCATATTTAGTTTGAGAATTTTATGCCGCCTACTATGCCACTATTCTCTAAGATCTTTCTCGAGGAAGAAACCTATAGAGTGGCCGAGGTTGCGAGAAGTTTTAGTCTAGGGTAAAATTGTTACCATTTTAGGGGAGACTATCAGGAGTGTTTGGTTTGGGCTAAACTACAGAGCTCCTCATTCCACTACTAAATATGATAATTAAATTGTGAAAATGAGGAAGACAGTGAATGAAAAGGATGTTGGGTCAAATATAGTGCTCCATAGGTGGATAATAGGCCAGATTTGTGAGGCAGATGCTATACCTACATGGGTCACTAACCACGTCGATCCTATTGTGAAGTCCTACCTCTCTTTTTGGGCAACATTTTAATGGTACATTATTTGTTGGCGAATCAGACCCATATTCATGGATAATGTGATCACATTAGAGAAAGTTGGCCTATTAGCTAGCATTCTGGCTGGTTATAAGATTGTCTAAGCTCGTATTATGGAAGAGTCGATCCATGAGTTAGCGATCCATACCCAGACTGTGTTGCTTTTCTGCATCTTGATACACAAATTATGCCATGTTGTCAGGGTACAACTTTCACTCCACTTTGACCCATATATAAAGGCCGTGTGCAGCATAGATCCCACCCTAATCAAGGTTGATGAGAATCCAGTATCCCTACCATGAGCAGCTTCTCCGCCCATCCCAAATCTATTCCCGATTGAGTCTCAAACACAGAAGCAGACCCTATCCACGACCAGTACTCCCCTAGCTATCGCAGAGCCATCTCTAACTGTTGAACTCGAGGCGATGCCAACCTCTAGTACACCTACACTAGCATCATCTACAATGCAGGCTTATTATCTTATCCCTGCTATTGCTTTTCAGGTATTAGTGCATAGGGTGTCCAGAGCAGAGCACTAGTTATAAAGCTTAGTTGGCTATATCAAACCATGGGTTAGTCAAACAGTCTAGGCCTCAGAGGACAACGTAAAGGTATTCTCTCATTATATAATAGATCAGAGAGTCAAAAAAGTGGTTGCTCGAGTAGACACCTTCAAGAAAAGGATCTAGAAGAGGCTCCTGGATGCCCGGCCTACTGACATAAGCATAGTGATAGAGGAGTTGGCCAAGTTTAAGGCCGACTTGTTGAAGATATTAATAGCCATGATAATATTCCCAGAGGTGACACTGGTAGGTGATAATATAATTGACTTATTCGAGGACCACCAGCATGCCCAAGGAAAGAGGCCCCTCGAAAGTGAGGATCTAGATGCAAGCCAAAAGAGGCCGAGGACTGCTGATGAGGCAGTAGCACTAGTCAAGGAACTGATACCAAATAAGGTGGTACAGGAATCTCTAGCTTTAGCAGCTATACAAAGGCATTGGAAATAGCGAATAACCTAAGTAGTTCACACACTGCTGCAACCTAGAATTCAGAGCAGGAGACCATGGCTCACGACCCCCAAAATCAGACAAATGCTGGTGCTTGAGAACCATTATGTTTGATATTTTGACCCTAACACTTACTTTATATTTTGACCCCAACACTTACTTTATGGATACTTTGTCCTTTTTGTTAGACAATATTTCCTTTTTGTTAGATTTGGATATTTTTAAATATTTTGTATTGAATGCTATTTTTTCTTGTCTTTTGGATATTAGTTTTGAAATACGATTTTTGGTGTGTATATATATATATATATATATATATATATGTTTGGATGTTTGATTTAACTTATATTTTTACTTTGAGGACAAAAGTATTCTATTTTTGTGGAGTATGCAAAGTTATGGACTAGGGTGAAGTCTAAGTAACCTCAAGTCCATAACTTCTCCTATTTTTTATCCCAAAGTTTTGTTGTCATGCTTCTTTTTCTTTGTGGATGTTTTAATTTTTGTTGAACCAGCATGTCTAGGCAGTGCAGATAATTTGTAAATACATAGTAGTATTATCTTTTGGCATATACATAGTCTTTAAATGCATCTTAAATCTTCTTAAAAATTTGGTACCCTCAAAATTTTGGAGATTGTTGGTTATTAGTGCAATCATGCATATTGATCATCTAGTTGTTTGTTCTAATTATAAGAAGCAAGTTGATAAGCAAGTTGATACTTGAAGCATGACCTGTGTGTCTATACTTCATTGCGTGTGTGATGCCATATGTGTTGCAAACTTATTTTTTCGCATTCATGTATCATGTGTTGACTTAGAACCTGCCTTATTACCCTAAGATTGGTTTGGTGATATGGTTGATTTGGAAGGGATCTTAACCCTCTGTTCTTTTAGTAAGCCCACTGTTGCCTAAATTACTAGTCATATGTGATAGTTGGCCCCTTGCTCTAATTGTTTGAGCCTCTCATGCATCCATTCTTTCTTGACAACGTGCTAACTTAGCCTTATTTTATAAAATACCTTGATATTGGCCTTGGTCCATCCTTGAACAAGTGAACCTTGATTGAGGCTAAAAGCCTACGTTGAGGGTGGCTACGAATAGTATTCGAGTTTAGGGAATAGATATTATGGACTTTATGCCAAGCTAAAAGTCTAAGTTGAGGGTGGCCTTTACTATGGCAAAGTAACGAAAATAAGGTTGCTAGTTGGGAAAGAAAGAAAAAGTGAAACATCATGATCCGGCTAAGAAAAAGAAAATAAAAGTACCTTGGATTGAAGTGAATAGCAAAAATGAGTTCAAAAATAAGGCACAGCTAAAAAAGAGAAAGAAGGCACCCGAGAAAAACCTTAAAATAGGAGAATAAGGGCAAATTTGTTGGAAATGGTTGGGTTATGAAGATAAAAGTGTTGGTAAACATGGTTCAAGGATAGCTTTTAGTCTCTACTTGCATAAAATGTCATACCAAAGCCTTATGAGCCTATGTTACAAGCCATTAAATTCTAAACTGATCCAACTGCACTTTTTCACCAATCCATAAGTTAAGTATAAAGGCAAGCCTCTAGAGTTAGCCATTTTACATGAATTTTATTTGTGAGTGAGAATGCTTGCACATTCCCTGAGTTCTAAATTCTTTTTGAGTGAGTAAGAGGGACTTCTTTTTTATGAGGCATTTGCACTTCTTGATTTGCATATGAGGAACCCACTGATTGTTGATGGTTGATGCTCCTTTGCTTGTAAGAGTTGGATTGCCTGATACATCTTTATGTTTTGGTTTGCCTGGTAGCTTTGCAATCAGGTTTTAAAAATGGAGATTGGGTACCTAAATTACAATAAATGATTTATATGCCATTAGAGTAGCTACTATGTGTTTCTTAGTGTCTGCTTAGATTGAGTTGTCACTTGAGGACACTCAACAGTTCTAAGTTGAGGGTATTGATGTGCTGTCAAAATATGGGACATTTGATGCCTGAAACATGAAATTTTGTGAGTTGTTAATATGAGTTTTTATGATTTTATATGTTTTTGTGTTGTTGTTGTAGGAAAGGTAGGTTGGCATGATTTTTGGAGAAAGTTGCAGATTTTACTGAAGTGCAAGACATAAGAGCATGCCTACGAGTCGTAGCCTAAACTACGAGTCGTAGGGTGATCTCATTGCATGCAACAGTGAGCAAAAATAAAAAATCTGCTAAGTGCAGGTCAACCCTATGATGCCACTCTACAAGTACTAGGTGTCCCTAAAACTCGTATAGGTGGGTTCATCGCAAGAAACAGAGAGCCAAAATTTTGGACCATGAACTAAAGGCCTAGATTACGAGAGAAGCATATGAATCATCACCCAAGTAATGACTCAAACCAGTGGGTCATAACAGTCAAGTCCAAAATGCAAAGTGCTTGAAACAAGACCCCGATTGTGACTCATAGGTTATGTTACGAGACATACCTGTGCGACGTACCTACTGCGAACTATCTTTTCTGCTTAATTTTTAGGGTTAACTTGTAAATATTATAAATAGTTTATGTTAGGGTTTATTTAGGGGATCCCATACTTGAATCTTGAAAAAAACACTTTGAATATTCTCTCTAGAATATCATTAGGGTTTAAAAAAATTTCTTTCTTTTTATTGGAAAACCCAATTTTGGGGATTGCAAGACACATATTGTATTCATTCTACATTCATCAAAGCTTGTGGTTTGCAATTTGTAGTGCTTTTGTTATTCATTTGCTTGGGTAAAATTCTAAACAATGTCATTTATTTGCATTATTATTGGTTTTTCCTTAGCCATGAGTAGATTAGCTACTCAGGACTAAGATAAAACACACAAAAATACAAGTAAAAGGCATAGTTGAGAATTTCACCAACTCAAATGAAAGTGAAGACACCCAAGTTACAAACTACAAGCTTGTAAATTCCAAAGTGTATAGCACAAGATGTGCAATTCCCTAAAAATAGGCTTTCAAAGAAAAAATGCTAATCCAAAATTGGAACCCTAAAATTATTCTTGAGAGAATATTTTAGATCTTTAGAAGACTAAATAAATTCACAAGTGTCAACTCCCTTCAAATAAAACCCTAATTAAACTATTTGTAGTGTACAAGTTATAACCATAAAAATAATACAGAAAAGATAGCTGGCATCTGGGACATCTGGCAGATACGACTCGTAGAGTGGCTACAAGTCATAGTCGGGGTCTTGTATCAGGGTCTTGGAATTTTCGACCTTACTGGTATGACCTATTGGTATGAGTCATAGCTTGGACTACGACGCGTATGTTGGTCTCATAGCCTTGGTTTTCAGCTTTTTGGTCCAACATTTTGGCTCTCTGATTATTGCTATGATCCCACCTATATGAGTCATTATATGACGTACGACTCGTAGGGTGGCCTCGTAAGAGTGACCCTCACTTGGCAGATTTCTGAACTTTTGGTCTTTGTTTCCTACTACAACATGTCCTACGACTCATAGATTGGGCTCCGACTCGTAGGATGATTCGTATGGTCTATGCTAAAGCAAAATCTACAACTTTTCTTCCAAATCATGCCAACCTAACTTTTTTGTAATATCAATACAAAAACACATAAAAACTATAAAAATTTTCTTTAAGAACTCATAAAATCCCTTGTTTTAGATATCAAATGTGTTGTATTTTGACAGGACATCAAGACCCTCAACTTAGAATTTTTGCTTGTACTCAAGCGACGACTCGATCGACATAGACAAAGAGAAATACATAACAACTATACTACTGGCATATAGATCCCTTCTCAGGTTTAGGTACCCCCTATCCTTTTCAAAACAAGATTTCAAGGCTATTTATCAATACAAGTACACAACAATATACCTGGCAATTCAATTATGATAAGGTAAGGGGCATCAACTTTCCCCAATCACTGATGCAGTGATATACTAATCAAGTGGTGCAAATGCCCGCACTAGAAAGAAGTCCCATACACTCACTCAAAAGCATTCAGGATCAGGAACTAGGAAACATTCTCACTCTCACAATTGAAATCCATGCAGAATGACTGACACCATAAGCTTGCCCCTGTACTCATCTTTTGGATTGGTGACAAAGTGGATTAGGATCACTTTAGGACTTAAGATCTTGTAACATAGGTTCAGAGTGCTTTGGAATGGCATTTTAGGCACTTTGTGACTAAAAGCTATCCTTGAACCATGCTTACCAACACCTTTACCATCACAACCCATCTAATTTCACTAATTTCTCCCTTATTCCTCAATTTCAAGCTTTGTTCGAGCTTTTCTTTTACTTTTTCAGCTCTGCCTCAATTTTAAACTCATTTTTGCACATCTTTTTAGATCAAGGCACTCTTTCTTTTCCTTTCATTCACCCGACTCATGATTAATATTTTTCTTTATTTTCACCACAACTAACCACCTTATTTTGTTATTTTACCAGAATAAAGGTCACTCTCAACTTAGGCTTTTAGCCTGAGGTGAAGTACACAATATCCATACCTCAAACCAGGGCCACCAATGCAGCTACCCTTAACTTAGGCTTTTAGCCTCAATCAAGGTTCACATGTTCAAGGATAGATCAAGGCCAATATCAGGGTATTTCATCAAATAAGGTTAAGTAAACAAGGTTTCAAGAAAGAATGAGTACATGATAAGCTCAAACATTCAGAACAAGGGATTTACTAGATTATTTTGTAAGGCAATTTAGGCAAAAGTTGGCTTCTTATCAGAACAAAATCCTAAGATCACTTCCAAATGAACTAAGTAACTTCACCAAGCTTAGAGTATGAGGGCAAGTTCTAAGTCCATATATAATACATGAATGCATCAAAATAAGCTCACAACACACATGGCATTGCACTTACAATCAAGTATAGACTCATAGGTCATACTTCAACCTTCAACTTACCCTCACAATATTAAAACAATAATTACCAAACACTCAAAATTTACAAGTGCCTCACTAACCAAAATCCAAAAAAATATTTAGGGTACCCAATTTTTATCAAAACTTAAAAAACATTAAAGAACTATATATATAGCAATAATTAACATTACTATGCATTCACAATTTATCTACACATCCTAAAACATACTGGTTCAAGAATAATTTAAATATCCACAAGGAAAACGAATCACGACAAGAAAACCTTAGGATCAAAAATTGGGGAAGTGATAGATCTAAGGCTACTTAGACTTCACCTTAATACATAACTTCCACCACTCCACCAACAATAGAATACTTTGTCCTCAAAGTAGGAACACAAGCTAAGAATTGCAAAGGGCGTACCTTGGGTTGCCTCCCAAGAAGCGCCTGGTTTATTATCATGGCACGATAGGAGGCTTTTGTATTCATTCCTCCTCAAGGTCCCAATCTTTAAATTTTTTGATTTCTTATATGTCGCCCAAGTACCTTTTGATCCTTTGTCCATTAACTTTGAAAGTATTACAATTCGTACTCTCTAGTTCAATAGATCCATGACTAAATGCATGCACTACTCTAAAGGGTCCCATCTATTTGGATCTGAGTTTTCCTGGAAACCACCTTAACCTAGAGTTGTATAGTTGCACCATATCTCCTAGAGTAAATTGATGATCTTCAATTCTACTGTCATGGTGAGTTTTCATTTGTTTCTTGTACAATGTGTAACTTTCATATGCACGCAGTCTAAACTCATCAAATTCGTTCATTTGCATAAACCTAGAAGTCACAGTCTCGTGTCAATCTAGCTTCAGTTTCTTCAATGCCCATAAGGCTTTGTGTTCAAGCTCGACCGGAAGGTGGCAAGTTCCAAAATACTAATTGATACAGTGACATCCTGATGGGAGTTTTAAAAGCTGTCTTGTAGTCCCATAAAGCATCATCCAACTTTCTTGACCAATCAATTTTGCTCACATTCACAATTTTGGATAAGATTTGTGTTATTTCCCTATTTGATACTTCAACCTGCCCACTAGTTTGGGGATGGTATGGTGTTGCCACTAGATGTTTCACACCATATCATTCAAGGAGAGTTTTTAACAATTAGTTGTAAAAATGAAATCCTCTATCACTAATAATCACTAGTGCTGCACCAAACTTGGAAAAAATATTTCTTTCGACAAATTCGGTAACACTTTTTCCCTCATTGTTTGATAAGGCTATGGCCTCCACCCATTTGGAGACATAATCAATTATGATCATGATGTATTTATTGCCCTGAGAGCTGACGAACGGCCCCAAAAATTCAATGCCCCAAACATCAAATAATTTTATGACTAAAATGGGATTCAGAGAAAGTTCATGCCTCTGTGAAAATCGACCTTCTCTCTTACAGGACCACAAGACTTGACATAATCATGGGCATCATAATGGATTGAGGGTCAATAGTAGCCACATTGCAGTACTTTGTAAGAAGTATGACCTCCACTATGGTGACCACCCACCAATGAACAATGATATGCTTTAATAATTCTCATCATCTATACCTCTGGAACACATCGTTAGATGATCCCATCTGTACAAACTCTAAGAAAATAAGGCTCATCCCAGAAAAACTTCTTCACATCATGCATAAACTTACGATATTGATTGGTGTTCAAGTCAGGTGGCACTATGTATAGTTAGCGTAATCGGCAAACCACAAAATAAGATCATGTGATACTGCTAGAACCCTCTTATCTAGGAATGAGTTATTTATGTCCAGCCCATCATTAAACTTCACTATAGCCTCATCTTCCAACTTGAAAAGGTTATCGGCAACTTGATTCTCTGAACCTTTTCTATCAATCACATCAAAATTGAATTCCTGCAAAAAAAAGTACCCATCTAATCAACATTGACTTTGCATCTTTCTTGGCCATCAAATACTTGAGTATTTCATAGTCTGTGTGTACAATTACTTTGGCTTATAGCAAGTATGAATGAAAATTTTCAAATGAAAATACCAATGCAAGAAATTCCTATTCGATCATAGTGTAATTCTTCTAATTTATATTTAATGCTTTGCTTGCATAATAGATTAGATGCAATATCTTTTCTCTCCGTTATCCTGACACCACACCGAGTGCAACCTCGCTTGTATCACACATTAGCTCAAATGGTTGTGACTAGTCTGGATCCACAACAATGGGTGTTGAAGTCAACCTTCTTTTTAATTCCTCGAAGCCATGCATGCATTCATAATCAGACACAAATTTGGCATCATTTTCAAGCAATTTACACAAGGGTTGTGATATTTTGGAGAAATCCTTTATGAAGCGACGGTAGAATCCAGCATGGCCGATGAAACTTCTTATCCCTTTTACTAAAATTAGTGGTGACAATTTTTCTATCACCTCAATTTTTGCTTTATCTACCTCAATTCGTTTGCCCAAAATTCTATGTCCAAGTACTATGCCTTCTTTGACTATAAAATGGGATTTCTCCAAATTTAGTACCAAGTGACTCTTGACACATCTTTGCAACATATCACGCAACCATAAAAGGTATTCTTCAAAAGATTGGACTACAATATTAAAATTATCCATGAACATTTCAATAGTGCTCTCAACCATGTCGGAATATAAACATCGTGCACTTTTGAAATGTGGCTATAGCGTTGCAAAGTCCAAAGGGCATTCTCTTGAATGCAAATGTACCATAGGGCTATGTGAACGTTTTTCTTGATCCTCAGGCGCAATCACAATTTGGTTGTATCCGTAGTACCTATCAAGGAAATAATACCATCCTTGAGTACCTATCAAGGAAATAATACCATCCTTTCTTTGCCAATCTATCGATCATTTGATCCATGAAGGGCATAGAAAAATGATTATTTTCAATAGAAGCATTTACTTTTCTATAATCTATGCACACTATCCATTTGGTGACTGACTTCATGCGGATCAACTCGTACTTTTCATTAGGCACAATTGTAATAACCCTTCTTTGGAACACACTGCACTGGGCTTACCCACTCATTATCAGCGATCGGGTCTGCAATCATCCACCTAATTGCCCCTTTTGTACTATTTAAGAATAGAGACTAGGGCTTCTGCCTGAGCTCCACTTAGATCTACTGCAATAATGACAAGTAATGTATTATTCTATCCCAAGTATGCATATTTCAAATGTGATGGCAATGCCTTTAATTCTAACTTAGGTGGGACTTCTACAGACAACTTTGTAGATGGTGTCTCCCTGTTGCATAAGTCTAGCTCCAACCTTGTCTGTCCCTTGGGCCCAAATGACACCCCAAAGGAATTTATAGTTTTTTCTTAGTTAGGAATGTTATCACCATTAACTTCTTTAACACAACTACCAAAGTATCAACTCCCAGTCTCAATTCTACTGGGATCTCTGCTTCTATCTGTTGAAATCATTGAGATGGTTTGGAGATCATAGATCCTTTCATCCTGCTGCACTACTTTGAATACCACTACATCTTCGCCAAACCTGAAATTGAGTAGACTCTTCTCCATAACCACTAATGCTCTACCTGTATCCAGGAAAGGCCTTCCCAATATGATTGGAACTGCAAAATCAACTTCACAGTAAAGTATAATAAACTTGGCTGGGAATATAAATTTGTCTACCTTTACTAGCACATCATACAACACCCCCACATGCTTCTAAATCATTCTATATACCATCAACAGTCACATCTTAGTAGGAACGAGGCTCTCCAAACCAAGATTTTCATATATAGCAAGAGGCATTAAGTTAATGCTCGCTCCCAAATCACATAGCACTTTGGAAAATGCTAGTTGTCCTACGGTACATAGTATGATGAATGCACTCGGATCTTCATGCTTTTTCACAAGTGACTTGGTGGTGATGGCACTACAACATTGAACATTCTTAGAGAGATCTTGGATCACTTTTATCTTCTTTTTGACTAGTTCCTTCATCTATTTTTCATATCCCAGCATCTTCTTAAGAGCTTCTATCAATGGAACTTCATCTGACACACTTTTAAGTAATGCCAAAAACTTCTCGAACTTCTATTCATCCTTTCTCTTCCCTAGCCTTTGAGGTAAAGGAGGTGGGGGCCTTGGAAAGGTCTTATACTTCTTGTGTTGCTCCCCCATGTTACATTTCGTAGTCTCCTCATTAGTTCTCTTCTTGGAGTTCCAATTTTTGTCCCTTTGCATAGAGGAGTTAACAGTGTTTTTGCCACTTCGAGTCATCATGGCCATGCAATGTCCTTCATTCCTATGATGTCGAACTATATTGCTTGGTTAGGTGACCTTCTGGCATTGGTTCAACTGTGAAGACAATTGTCTGAATTGTTGTTTAAGTTGCTTGACTGTTACGGAGTGAGACTCAATTTTCTGGTTTATGCTTGAAATGTAGGTCTTCATCCCCTTCAAAGTCTTATCATGGTGATCTACCCTCTTCAACAACTTATTGAACATTTCCTCAATCCTATCAAACATAAGGACCATTCATGTAACCTTCTCTTCTACCCCATTCTTTGCCCGACAAACTTTCTCTTTCATAATATCTACCCCTATTATATCTTGATGCCCCTTCTCTATTGAAGTTTCGACCTTGATTTTTGAAACCTTGCCTCCAATAATCTGAATTGGATCCTTGAAGGTTATTCCAAAAATTGACCGTTTGGTTGCTCACAAAATATGTATCCTCATCAAAGAACTAATCATCATATACTAGCATCCTTGGGGGTTGGTGCATCATCACTTGTACACTTGCTTGGTTTTGCTTTAAAACCAACTTTATGCTTGTACTGAGTTGAGCAAGTTGCTCTATGATCTCTTTATTTACCTTTGCTTTCTCATTATTCATGGTAACCACATAAGAACTCTTGTTGTACCCCTCTCACTTTGGCTCCATGTTCGGTTGGTCTTTACCACTTGTTCCATTCGTTCAACAATAAGTTCAAACGGTTGATCAAAAGAACACCTCCCATGATCGTTTTGGCATATGGTTTTCTATTGTTATCAAGTGCTCAATAAAGATCTCAGTTAAAGCATCATCAACAATCTTATGATCGGGGACCATTCTCAATCATTTGGTGAAACTCTCCTATGTAGTGCTAAGTGAGTCTTCAGGCAATTGATCAAAATTGTTAATTTGATCCTTAAGCTTTAATTTCTTTGACCTTGGGAAATATCTTTCGAGGAACACCCCCTGTAGCTCAGCCCAACTTGTGATGATACCCAGAGGAAGCTCAAACAACCAACTAGTTGCATTGCCAGTAAATGACAATGGAAAAACCCTCTATCCAACAACGTCAATAGAAATATTTTGTGTCGCCATGACACTTTTGCACACAAAGATGACATTTTGGAGATGACAGTGGGGATCCTTTTATAGTAGCCCTTTGAATAAGGTAAGTTTTTGGAGAAATCTACTTGAGACTACGAATGTAGCATCAACCGGTAGAGGTGGCAGTATATAGGGCCTATCATATCCATTGCCATAGGGTTTGACTGGTATTGGTTCCGACTATAAGCATTTTTGTTGGAATTCCTATGCTGAGATCTATTATCCCTTCATTGAGAATTTAAACCTATGAATTCGCCAATTATTACTATCATTACCGCCTGGACAATTAGACAGGCTGGTTCGCTTAAAGAGAATCTTTTCTATTGTCTTCCTATATACTCCTCATTCAAATTTATCTCCTTCTCAACCACAAAATCTTTGTTCACTTGAGCCATTCTCATGAAAAGTTAATGGATCTCCAAATTAATCGGAGCTAAGGGTTCACCTTGACTCCTTTTGCTGGGTACAACCTGGCACACCCTGCAAGTAAATTCAAACACCAAAAACAAAAACAAAAGTAAAATACACAAGATTCTAGAAATCAACACTGAAATTAATTAATAATGAACTCAAGTCAAAACCTAGCCGTATTCCCCAGCAACATAGCCATAATTTTTTTATGATAGTCACACTCCAATAAGAAAGTGGTTAGGGTCGAATCCATAGGGAATACAGGGCTTGACTATGAGAATTCACCACTAATCATTTCTAATATCTATAACTACACTCTAAAGATGTGTGGCGGGGGTTGCGATTCAAAAGCAAAGATAAAATAAACACTAATTAAAATGCGAGAAAACACTTAGATTTTGGGAACAACTTGGGAATTGTGTTCCCCATGGTTCGTTGACTCAAATTCCCTAGATAACATAACTATAATTGGTGAATTGCATGCAGGATGGTAACTTAGGTTCTTCCGGCCCTCTTTTGAAGGTGAAGGTCGAATTTCACCATGGCGCTTGGTCGGGAACCATGGCATGCCAACTAACTGTTACCTGTTCTCCCCTTAGTCAGGTTTGGTCAATTAGACGGGAACACATCAACCGAATCCTATCATCTGCTTTCCTTTTCTTATTCATCACTATCGTGGTCGGGATCAAGATAGTAGGTAGGACTTGATATTAGCCACCACCCAAAAACTTTAATAATGAAGGGAAATAGATAATACATGCAAAACCACAATCATGAAAATGCACAATACCTGGGTTATTTCATGTCAACTACCCATGGTTTTCACAAAAGTTCTGGATCTTTAGTTACTCATGACTAAGATAAAATACCCAAAAAGTGCAAGTAAAAGGCATATTTGAGAATTTTACCACCCCCAATGAAAGTGAAGACACCCAAATTGCAAACCTACAAGCTTGATAAATTCCAAAGTGTGTAGTACATGATTTGCAATTCCCCAAAAATGGGCTTTCAAAGAGAAAATACTAATCTAAGATTGGAACCCTAAAACGTTTCTTGGGAGAATATTTTAGAGCCCAAGAATAAGACTAAAAAAATTCACAAGTGTCAACTCCCTTCAAATGAAACCGTACTTAAACAATTTATAGTGTACAAGTTATAACCATAAAAATAATACAGAAAAGACAACTGGCATCTACGATGTCTCATAGATACAACTCCTAGGGTAGCCTATGAGTCATAGTCGGGGTCTCCTATTAGGGTCTTGGTATTTTGGACCTCACGGGTATGACTTACTGGTACAAGTCATAGCTTGGACTACGACTTGTATACTGGTCTCACAGCCTTGGTCTTCAGCTTCTTGGTCCAACATTTTTGCTGTCTGATTATTGCTATGATCCCACCTATACAAGTCATCGTATGATATACGACTCATAGGGTGGCCTCGTAGGAGTGACCCTCACTTGGAAGATTTCTATACTTTTAGTCTTTGTTTTTTTCTATGACACGTCCTACGACTCATAGCTTGGGCTACAACTTGTATGGCCTATGATTCAGCAAAATCTGCAGCTTTTCTTCCAAATTATGCCAACCTAACTTTTCTTCAATATCAACACAACAACACATAAAAACTATAAAAATTCACTTTAAGAACTCATAAAATCCCTTCTTTTAGGCATCAAATGTGTTATATTTTATTAGCATATCACCTCTTTCTTATTGAAGCTTGAACATCTTTAGGTACCCTACATGAGGGTTTTACTATATGTTGGTGGATTTATTTGCATTAAGTTTTCTCAACTTATTTCACCCTTTAATTGCATGATTTTGTACAAAGGTCATGAACCCACCATGTGTTTGATAAAATGTCAACTCAAGAATTCTCAAGTTTTGATGATCTACGACATGATTTTGCAAGTCTCGGTTGTTGATGAGTTATTGAGTTCTTATGCTAAGGTTTGTGCTCTTATGAATTATAAGGCCTACTAGTTGGGGCTATGAACTATGTTTTTTTCCTTATCCTTTATGACAAGGCCGACTCTTATATAAAGGGGTTATGAACTATGTTAAATGGTTCACACTCATGTACGAATCAATGTTACTTAACATCTTATAAAAACATGAAGGGGTTATGAACTATGTGGTATGCCTCACCCTCATGTGCAATTCAATATTATGTATTATCTCATGCTTACATGTAGTGATTATGACCTATGCTATATCTCCACCCTCATACACCATCCATTATCTCATGCTTATATGTAAGGGTTATGACCTATGCTGTTTCTCTATCCTCATGTACCACCTATTACCTACTAGAAGGGTTTATGAACTATGCTACATACCTCACCCTCTAGTATAAAGTATTTTGATAATCTAATCATGTCACTTAATTATGTTAAATAATTATGCAAGTATGATTATTTTCAATCATGTTCCATCTTACGCATTGATTACACATGGCATATTGAGCTTATGTTCATTGATTATGAATATGTATTTTGATTATATTGGTTTCTATCTTTGTTTCATTGTATCCAGCATACTTAGTACATTCAAACATACTAACACATACATTATGCCTATATGATATTACCATGTAGGAATCAAAGCTCCATTTGATCATCCTCCTCATCCACGTGGCTAGTTAGGATGTTTGAGAAACCTTTGGTGAGTCCTCAATACCGAGGATAATATCTAGTTATTCATGCTATGTTCAGACTTTCTCTTTATGCTAAACACTTGTCATCATGAGGGTGAACCCGGGGAATGCCTTGGTCCCCGCTCCATTCTTAAGTAGGTGTTTTTAGATACTATGTTGTTATGTTTATGAGCTCGGCTCTCTCCTTATGCTTTTGTGTTTATGAAAGACTTTCCCTTAGTCCTATTTTCCCTTATATTACAATTTGACTCTTATATATTTTTATTATACTTCCACAACAAAGGGTGTGTGCATGTTACGATCAAGAGGCTTGTTTGGATTATCTCCGAACTTCTTATTCACCATGTCACTTCAAGGCCATAGGCTCGGGTCGTGATAGTAGAAGCTTCTATGGGTTGTAGAGGATCTCATAGGCGACCCGACCAACAATTTTAAAGAGGGGTATTTTTTCTTTTATCACTTTTTTTAGCGTAAATTGTCAAAGCCATTAGAACGTACTTATTCAAATCAGCAACTTCAAAACCTTCCAAGAACATAGAACATAGATTCAAAGGGGCAAAAGTTGGAGCTTTCAAGAATCTTCTTCAATTCTTCCAATAAATCAATTTCCAATGTATGTAAGGCCCTCCAAAGTTGTTCTACTATTATTTTAGTATCTATAACTACTGGATTCTAACCAAGACCATATTTAAAAGTTGAGATCAAGGTCCTTTATTACTAGTTAATTTCATAAAAATAATTGTTCATGTATTTTCTTGATAAAAATCATGACCTTTATTGATTTTACTAATAAATTAAGTTATTGACATAGGATTTACCATTATTATTGTATTCATGAAAACCCTATATCAATCTCATGAAAAGCTATAAGGTTCACTTTTTGAGTTAAGTTTAAGAAGTACTAAAAGCTTTGTATTTGCAAGATAGGTGAGTAATACAATTATGCTTTTGAGACACTTGTAATGATATTATTTTTAGTCAAAAAAAAGAGACAAGTTTCGAAAAGTTTAAGAAACCCTAAGTTGGGCTATGTCCCAAAAGATCAAAGAGACATTTTGAGAACTCTTACTCTTTAAATTATGAGCATTATAAAAGTTATTTTGGGAGTAGTATTGAACAACCGATATGAGTGAGAGTAATAATAATATGAACTCAAAAACTACGTAGTTGGCGTAGGATAGTATTGTACCAAGAGTATAAATTGAGATGGCCCAGCTTTGGGATGGATCCACTCCCCTAGTTTTCATTCCTTACCCTGGGAAAGTACGGGATGACTCTGGCAGCATAGGCAAGAAAATATATAATCATGAAGCTTATAGTGATGGTTATCATTAGAGAAACTGCCAAAGCTAAAGTAAATTAGTTAATACTTACAAAGTTTTTGCATATGTTCTATTCTCAGCATGCACTTCTTTTATGTTATCCTATTTTGAGAGATGTTTTTGTTTGTTTGAGTATAGTGTCTTATCTTGAGTTCCCATTTTGGCTATTTTACATGTCATGTAGTCCATATACTAACGTCCCTTGGACCTGCATCATTTTATAATGCAAACATAGGTGACAAAGTTCTTCAAAAGACGCTCTATTGAGGACCAGCATTTCCATCCAGCTATTGGTAAGGCCTCTTACCAGTCAGAGGATTTGGGTATTCATCTATGTTTTCTTTCTAGCATTTATTTTAATGGTTGTTCAAACTATTCCAGTTAGAGGTTCCATAGATTTTATGTCAAGAGTTTCAAATCTTATTTTTAGTTGTTGTTGAGACATTTTTACTACTTTGTTTATTCAGATATTGTAGTATCTTTAGCTTATTATTATTTATGGCTTTCACTTATCTTTTAAGCCTTTCACTAAATAAAGTAGCTAGACTAAGTGATTTTCTTTTGACAACGAATGGTTCTTGGTACCGGCCACACCTAGAGTGTGAACTCACGGTGTGGCAAACTTGGTATACAAGCACATAGTTTAGAATGTCTTCTTGAGCCTTTTAGTGTTTCCGCTCCTACTGGATGATCTATTCTAGCCTAAAGAATTTATAAGGGTTGTCTAGTATAAATTTACCATAAAGATATCTTAGCTAACCTGGTTGAGATAGACATGGTACATTTTGATATTATTCTAGGCATGAACTAGCTTTATGCTTGTTATGCCTCTATAGATTGCAACACTAGGGCAGTCAATTTTCAGTTTCCTAATGAGCCAGTCTTAGAGTGCAGAGGTAGCTCTGTTTTTCCTTAAGGTAAGTTTGTTTCATATCTCAACGCTAGAAAGTTAATTTCCAAAGGTTGCATATACCATCTAGTCCGAGTCAAAGATTCTTGTGTCGAGGCACCATCTCTCCAATTTGTCCCAGTTGTCGATGAGTTACCAGAAGTCTTTCTTGATGATCTACTTGATTCCCTCCTGATAAGGTGATAGACTTTGGGATAGATACCCTCTCAGATACTCAACCTATATCTATTCCTCTATACCATATGGTTCCTTTAGAGTTGTTGAAAATGTAGCTGAAAGACCTCCTAGATTAGGGGTTCATTAGACAAGGCATCTCACCTTAGGGTTCTCTAGTTTTATTCATTCGTAAGAAGGATAATTCTCTGAGAATGTGCATAGATTACCATCAGTTAAATAAGGTCACCATAAAGAACAAGTATCCTCTTCCTAGAATTGATAACCTATTTGACTAACTCCAGGGTGCTACTTGTTTCTCTACAACAGACCTCAGATTTAAGTACCATCTACTCAAGGCTAGAGAAAGTGACATCCCTAAGATAAATTTCAAAACTCGCTGTGGTCATTATGAGTTTTTGGTCATGTCATTTGGACTGACAAATGCACTAGCAACTTTCATGGATCTTATAAATGGGGTGTTGAGGTAGTACCTACATATGTTTGTCATTATGTTCATAGATAACATCCTGATCTACTGTCATAATGACGAGGAGCATGCTTACCATCTTAGAATTATCCTTCAGACTATTAAGGACCAATACTTGCATGCCAAATTTTCCAGATGTGAGTTCTAATTAGCATCTATGACACTTTTGGGTCATATTGTTTCTAGTGAAGGCATTCAAGTAGATTCTAAAAAGATTGAGGTTGTAAAGAACTGGCCAAGGCCCATAACTCCAAAAGAAATAAGGAGTTTATTGGGTTTGGTAGGACACTACAGGCATTTTATAGAGGGTTTTTTATTTCAGCTCCCTTGACTAAGCTAACTTAAAAGAAAGTTAAGTTTGTATGGTTGGAAGTTTGTGAAAAGAGTTTCCAAGAGTTGAAAAACTAGGCTGACTACAGCCCCGGTCTTATCCCTACCTGAGAGAGCTGATGACATTATGGTATACTATGATACTTCCAAAGTTAGCTTAGGATGCATATTGATGCAAAGTGGCAAGGTGATAGTATATGCCTCCAGAGAGATTAAGACTCATGAGAAGAACTGCACAACTCATGATCTTGAGCTTGTTGTGGTGGTGTTTGCTCTAAAAATCTGAGATACTATCTTTAAGATGGGTATGTAGATATATTTGCAGACCGCAAAAGCTTGCAATATGTATTCAAACAAAAGCAGCTAAACATGAGGTAGAGGACATGGTTGGATATGTTGAAGGACTATGACATGAGCATCCTCTATAACCCAGGTAAAGTTATTGTAGTTGCTGATGCTCTTAGAAGGTTGACCATGGGGAGCATGACACATATTGATGATAGAAAGGAAAAACTAGCTAAGGAAGTGCACAGACAGTCACATTTGTGAATACAAATTGAAGATTCTAATGAGGGTGGTGCAATTGTCAAAAATAGGGCGGAGTCATCCTTATTAGTAGAGGTAAAAGAAAAGCAAGATTGGGATCCTATCCTTTTTCAGTTGAAAGAAGATATTCAAAAGCAAAAAGTATTAGTGTTTGCTATAGGGCAAGATGGAGTATTGAGATACTAAGGTAGATTGTGTATGCTAAGTGTTGATGGCCTTAGAGACAATATCTTAATGGAGTCTCATAACACCAGATACTATATTAACCTAGGTGCAACAAATATTTATAGAGATTCATGAGAGGTTTATTGGTGGGGCGGCATAAAGAAGGATATTATAAAGTTCGTGTCCAGATGCCCGAGTTACCAGCAAGTTAAGGTGGAGCACCAAAGACCTTATGGTGTGGACCAAAATATTAAAATTCCAGAGTGGAAGTGGTAGATGATTAACATAGACTTCATAACAAGCTTACCACGATCTTGTGGATAGCATTTTTCGATATGGGTAATAGTAGAAAAAATGACCAAGTTAGCTCACTTTCTACCTATCAGAAAATTGATACAAATAAGGACTATGCTAGACTTTATATTAAGGAGATCGTTAGATATCATGGGATTCCCATATCCATTATTTTAGACAGAGGAGCCCAGTTCATAAAATTATTTTGGAAGTCCCTTCAGAAAGGGCTTGGTATGAAGGTAAATCATAGTACAACCTTCTATCACCGAACAAATGGGTAAGCAGAGCAAACCACACAGACTCTTGAAGATATGTTTCGGGAATGTGCTATAGACTTTAAAGGTAACTTGGATGATCACTTATCCTTGATTGAGTTGTCCTATAATAACAATTTTAAGGCTAGCATAGAAATGGCACCATATGAGGGCCTTTTATGGGAGGAGGTATAGATCACCTATTGGTTGGTTTGAAGTTAGTGAGGCAGGATAGATAGGACTTGATATAGTCATCGGGCTATGGAGAAGGTGAAAGTTATTCGAGAAAGACTAAAGACAGGCCAAAGTCAACAAAAGTCTTATACTGATGTCAGAAAGAGGGATTTAGAACTGGAGGTGGGTGATTGAGTGTACCTAAAGGTATCACCAATAAAGAGTGTTATGAGATTTAGAAAAAAGGGAAAACTCAGTCCTCAATATATTGACTTGTACTAGATTATTAGAAAGATTGGTAATGTGGCATATAAATTGGAATTGCCACAAGAATTAGCTGTTATTCATTCAATATTCCATATTTCTATACTGAAGAACTATTTTGGGGACCCTGCACTAGTTGTGCCTTTGGAGAGTATTAGAGTCAAAGACAGCTTGACATATGAAGAGATCCTAGTTCAGATACTAGATCAACAAGTTCATAAATTAAGGACTAAATAAATTGCTTCTATTAAAGTATTGTGGAGGAACCAGTTCGTTGAGGAAGCCACATGGGAAGCTGAGGCAAATATGGAAGCTAGATATCCACACTTATTTATGCCTTCCAATAATAAGCATGAAGATAATATTCCTTATTCCTATAATTTAGTAGAGATGCATCAATACATATGAGTAATAAGACACCTGGATAGCTTCTTATTGATAAACTAGTTTATGAGTAGCAAACACGCATATATTCCCCAGTTTCACCTTTATTCAAGGATGAATGATCCCAAGTGGGAGATATTGTGACACCTCATAACTTTATACTTATATGTACATATGTTTTAAGTCTCACACTTATGAGTCGGAAATGTATTAGGGTCATAAGAAACCTCTAGTACTTAGTCGAGTTCAAAACTTTCCTATAAGTTGAGTTTCTAGCCTTAGATTATGCAAGGGTCAACTTTAAATGACCTTAACTCTTAGCACTCAAAGAATTAGAAGTCCTATGACATATCAAATGAAAGATCTTAGAATTACCTTTCCAACATAACTAGTTTCACCTCATTTAGAGTTCGAAGTTAAAAGTTATGGTTGTTTTACTGAAGACTAACAATGAAGAGGTGCAATACAAAACCCTTTTACAGGTCATAAAATAAAGTATGACTCGTACCACTAACTTGTGGAAAAAGTCATGAAATTTCAATTTTCAGCCCCAAACTTTACAAACCTATCTACGGGTCATAGAGCCCTCTATGGATGATAGAATGGGGCTCATAGAAAATACCAGAGTCCCCAAAATTTGCCAAAGAATTTACAAAAGGTTCCCTACGGGTCATAGAGGGTCTCGAAGGTGACCCAACCAGCGATTTTAGAGAGCACTATTTTCATCTTTTCTCACTTGTTTAAGCCTAAATTTGTCACTTTCCACCTAATTAAACTCTTAGAATGTTCTTATTCATATCATCAACTTCAAAACCTTCCAAGAACTCAAAACGTAGATTCAAAGGGGCAAAAGCTGGGGCTTACAAGAATCTTCTTCAATTCTTCCAAGAAACTAATTTCCAAGGTATGTAAGGCACTCTAAGTTGTTCAACTATTATTTTAGTATCCGTAACCACTTATACAAGAACATATTTATAAGTTGAGATCAAGGTTTCCTCCATTACTAGTTACTTTCATCAAAATACTTGTTCATATATTTTCTTGATAAAAATCATGACGTTTATTGATTTTATTACTAAATTAAGCTATTAAGACAGGATTTACTGTTATTGTTGTATTTATGAGAACCCTATATTAAGTTCATGAAAAGTTATAAGTTTCACTTTTTGAGTTAAGTTTAAGAAGTAACTAAAACTTTGTATTTGCAGGATAGCTGAGTAGTACAGTTATGTTTTTAAGACACTAGTAATGATACTATTTTCAGTCAAAGAAAAGAGACAAGTTAGAAAAGTTTAAGAAAAGCTAAGTTGGGCTAAGTACCAAAAGATCAAAGAGACATTTTAAGAAGTATTACTCTTTAAGTTATGAATATTATAAAAGTTATTTAGGAAATAGTATTGAATATCGATATGAGTGACAGTAATAATAACTTCAACTTATAAACTAAGTAGCCGGGCTAGGATAGGATTGCACCAAGAGTATAACTCCTCACTTGCCATTGAAATGGCCCAGTTTTGGGATGGATCCACTCCCCTAATTTTTGTTCCTTACCCTGGCAAAGTACGAGATAGCTCTGGCCACATGGGCAAGATGCGGTATAATAAAAAAAACCGTGGTGATAATTTTCATTCGAGAAACTCCCCAAGCTAGAATAAATAAGCTCCTACATACAAAGTTTCAGCATATGTTCTACTTTCAGCATGCACTTCATTTGTGTAATCCTATCTTGAGACATGTTTTGTTTCTTTGAGTATAGTGCCTTATCCTGAGTTCCCATTTTTGTTATTTTAAATACTATGCATTCAATGTATTGATGCTCCTTATACCCTTCTCATTTTATAATATAGACGTAGGTGGCGTAGTTCCTCAACAGATGCTCCGTTTAGACCAGCACTTCTATCTAGCTATTGGTGAGGCCTCTTACTAGTCAGAGGCTTTGGAGTCTTTGTCTATGATTTGTTTCAAGCGTTTATTTTTAGTAGTGGTTCAGACTATTCTAGTTAGAGGTCCCACAGATTTTCACACACTCATATCTAGCATTTGTTGGAATAACCCCAAAAAAAGCGTGAAAATATACATCAGAAGTGCCTAAAATTGTAATTTTTATATATCTCAAAATCTGTGCATTATTTCAAAACTCTGAGTTCATATTCTTGTTCAGAGGGTCAAAATTAGTGGAAAAAGGGTCTATTCCCGATTTTAGAGCAAATGAATCACAATTTCAAATTTCAAAGTGACGAATTCCAGTAGGGTTAGCGCGTTGCAAGCGAGATGTCCCTCAGTATTAAAAAGTGTCCAATTTTTTATTTTGACCCTCCCATGCATACAAATACCTATAATTAGCCATTTTTCACCCTCATATCATTCTAAACATTCTCCAATACTCATTCAAATACTTAGCCAAATATTTTACTCCTAAACTGAATTCTCAAAACCCTCTCCGGATCTAAGGATTTCCTCTCAAGCTTCAAGTATCCGTATCCAAAGCTAAGTTATATGAGTTTCTTTCATGTGTTACTTTCACCCATTATAGCCAAGCTCTTTTTACTTAAAATTGATTGATTTAAAGTTGATTTACTCATGGATCTTATCTATTACAAAAATCACTGCACACTATGTTGGAGTTTTTGAAATTGTGATTGTTTTACTATGTTTGGAGCTATGTATCTAAGGTCTATTATGAGAATTAATGAAGGGTCTCGATGTTTATTGTTTGAGGTAGTTACCAATGTATGCCTTATGAGTTAAATGACTATATGATGATAAAATGATAA
>JAOTQJ010147959.1:10747-30016 GCA_025642045.1 Solanum sejunctum
CTTGGCCCATAATATCCCACTAGGCGTCCCCCGCCATCGTCGAGCCACCTGGGCCTCTTCCCAGTCTCATTAGGGACCTACGTATATGATTTTTTGGGATTGTTACATCGTAGACCCCTGCAGTGCTAGAATTCATGGGCAAACACCTATAGAAAACTGACTAAAACACCTGTTTCCTATTCCTTAGCTCATAATATCCCACCAGGAATTCGTCGTCGCCACCAGGCCACCTAGGCCTCTTCCCCGACTCATTGTGGACCTACACATATCAATTTTCGTGAATGTAATGTCGGTTCCCCTACAACGCCAAAATCCTTGGGTTAACAGCCCTAGAAAACTACCAAAATCACATGTTTCTTTTTCGTTGGCCCATAAAATCCCACCAGCATCTTCCATCGGTGCTGGGCCACCTGACCATCTTCTTGGGCTCATTGCGGACCTGCACATATGATTTTTCAGGAATTTTGCATTGGACCCCCCTACAGTTCTAAAATCCATAGGCAACCTATAAAAAACTGCCAATATCGGTTTTACCTGTTCCTTGGTCCATAAAGTACCACTACGCGTCTCCCATCATCAACAGGCCACCTAGGCATCTTCTTAGGCTTATTGTAGTACCACTCTTATGATTTTTTGGTAATGTTGCACCGGATCCCCTGTAGCGCCAGAATCCATGAGCTACCACCCATAGAAAGCTGTTAAAACTTCCTGCTTCCTATTCCTTGCCCCATAAAATCCAACCAGGCATCCATCGTTGCCACCGAGCCATTTTGGCCTCCTCCCTGGCTCGTTATGGGACTGCTAGTATGAGTTTTTAGGAATGCTACACTAGACCCCCTTGCAGCACCAGAATCCATGTGCTAACACCCACAAAAATTTGCTTATTTCCTGATCCTTGGCCCATAAATCCCACCAGGCATCCCCTGCCTTCGCCGGCCCATATACGCCTCTTACTAGGCTCTTTGCTGACCTACGCATATGAATTTTTGGAAATATTGCATCATAGCCCTTATAATGCCAGAATTCGTGGGCTAAAACACCCAGAAAACTGTCAAAATCTCATGTTTCCTATTCCTTGGCCCATAATATCCCACCATACATCCCACCACCATCGGGCCACTTAGGCCTTTTTCCAAGCTCGTTGTCGACCCATGCCTATGATATTTTGAGAATATTGCATCGGTGCTCCCTATAGTGCCAGAATTGGTGGGTTAACACCTATAGAGAACTGCCAAAATTGTCTGTTTCTTGTTCCATGTCCCCATAAAATCTGACCAGGCGTCCCCCATTACTGCCGGTCCACGTGGCCCTATTCTTGGCCATGTTGCAGACCTATGCATATGCTTTTTTAGGAATATTACGTTGGAGACTCGTGCATTACAAAAGTCTGTGGGATAACACCCACAAAAAACTACTAAAATCGCTTGTTTCCTATTTCTTGGCCCATAAAATCCCACCAGGTGTCCCCCCACCGCCGCCAGGACACCTGGGCCTCTTCTTGGGCTCATTGCATACCCACTTATATAATTTTTCAGGAATGTTGCACTGGATCCCCCTGTAGCGCAAGAATCCATGGGTTAACACCCACTAAAAATTGCGAAATCACATATTTCTTATTCCTTGGCCCACAAAATCCCACAAGGAGTCCCCCCGCTGCGGCTAGGCCACGAAGGCCTCTTCCCGAGCTCGGTAGACCCACTCATATGATTTTGCATTGGAGCCCCTACAGTGCAAGTATAAGTGGGCTAACACCCAAAGAAAACTGTTAAAATCACCTGTTTCCTATTCCTTGGCCTATAAATCCCACCAGGCATCCTCTGCCACCGTGGGGCTAGCTGGCCTCTTTTGGGGTTCGTTGAGGACTGACTCATATGAGTTTTTGGGAATGTTCCATCAGAGCCATTGGTTGCACCAGAATCAGTGGCCTGATACCTACATAAAACTGCCAAAATCACTTGTTTTCTATTCTTTGGCCCATATAATGCCACTAAGCGTCCCTCGTCGTCGAGCTACCTTGCCCTCTTCTTGGGCTTATTGCAGGCCCAAGCGTATGTTATTTTTGAGAATATTGCACCGAAGCCCCCTACAGTGCCAAAATCCATAGGCTAACAATTAAAGAAAACTGTCAAAATCACATGTTCTTGTTTCTTAGACTATTAAGTCCCACAAGGAGTCCCCCATCGCCATCAGGATACCTGGGCCTCTTCTTGGGCTCATTGCAGACCCACTTGTATGATTTTAGATGAATATTGCACCGAAGCTTCCCACAGCGCCAGAATCAGTCGGCTAACACCACAGAAAAGTACCAAAATAGCCTGTTTGCTATTACTTGGCCCATAAAATCCTACAAGGCATCCCCACAATCGTCGGGCCACCTAGGCCTCTTCATCAACTTATTGCAGACCCACAGAAAACTATTAAAATTCCCTGTTTCCTATTCCTTGGCCTATAAAATTATACCAGGCGTCCCCCATCGCCCTCGAGCCTCCTAAGCTTCTTCCCGAGGTTGTTGCAAACCCACTCATATGATTTTTCATGAATGTTGCACTAGAGCCCCTTGCAGCACTAGAATCCATGGGACAACACACATAGGAAACTACCAAAATCGCCTATTCATATTTCCTTAGCCCATAAAATCCTACCAAGCGTCCCCTGCCACCATTAGACCTCTTTTTGTGCTCGTTACGGACTCATTTGTATGATTTTTTATGAATATTGTGGTAGAACCCCGTACAACGCCAAAATATATGGGCTAACACTCACAACACATTGTCAAAATCGCTTGTTTCCTATTCCTTGGCCCATAAAATCCTACTAGGTGTCTCCAACCATTGTCGCACCACCTAAGCCTCTTTCTGGGATCGGTTTAGACCCACTTATGTGATTATTCATGAATATTGCACTGGAGACCCCTACAACATTAGAATTTGTGGGCTAACACCCATACAAAACTACTAAAATTGCTTGCTTCTGTTCCTTGACCCATAAAATCATACTGGCATTCCCCGTCGTCACCAAGCCATCTAAGCCTATTCTCGGGCTTGTTGCGGACCCACTCATATAATATTTTGGGAATGTCGCACTAGAGCACCCTGTAGGGTCAGAATACGCGGGCTAACATCCATAGAAAATTGCCAAAATCACCTATTTCTTGTTCCTTGGCCTATAAAATCCCACTAGGCGTCTCCCGCCACCATTAGGCCACTTGGGCCTGTTCCTGGGCTTATTGCGGATCCACTCATATAATTTTTTGGGAATGTTATGCTGGAACCCCCTACAGCACCACAATCTATAGGATAACATCCAGAGAAAACTATTGAAATCATTTGTTTCCTATTCCTTGGCCCATAAAATCCTACTAGGCATCCACCGTTGCCGCCAAGCCATCTGGGTCTCATCTCAAGCTTGTTACAGACCTACTCGTATGCCTTTTCGAGAATGTTGTGGTGGAGCCCCCTATAGTACCAAACTTCATGGGCTAACACCTATAGAAAACTATTGAAATTGTCTATTTCCTATTCTTTGGACCATACAATTGCACCAGGCATCCACTGCCTTCGCTGGGCCACTTAGGCATCTTCTCAATCTCTTTGCAAACCCATTCATATTATTTTTCAAGAATGTTAATCCAGAGCCCCCTGTAACGCTAGAATTCATGAGCTAATACCCACAAAAAATTGTCAGAATAGCCAGTTTCCTATTCCTTGGTCCATAAAATCCCACCAGGCGTCCCCCGCCATCGTCGGGCCACCTGGGCGTCTTCCTGAGCTTGTTATGGACCCACCTGTATGATTTTTCAAGAATGTTGCATTGGATCCCCTTGCAACACCAGAATCCATGGACTAACACCCATACAAATCCATCAAAATTACTTGTTTCTTGTTCCTTGGCCTATAAAATCCCACCACCTATCCCTCGCCACCACTGAGCAAGTTGGGCCTCTTCCTGGGATCGCTGTGGACCCACACGTATAATTTTTTAGGAATGTTGCATCAAATCCCCCTACAATACAGAATACATAGGCTAACACCCACAAAATACTGCCATAATTGCCTGTATCCTATTCTTTTGCCCATAAAATCCCACTAGGTGTCCCCCGCCGCTGTCGAGTTACTTGGCCCGCTTCTAAAGCATGTTGTGCTTTCACGCATATGATGTTTTTGGAATGTTGTTCTAGAGTCCCGTACAGTGCCAAAATCTATGGTCTAACACCCACAGAAAACTATCGAAAATGTTAGTTTCCTGCTCCTTGGCCTATAAAAACCCACCTAGCATCCCCCATCACCATCGGCCAACCGAGCCTCTTTTTGGGCTGATTGCACACCCACTTGTATGATTTTTCAAGAATATTGTGTCGGAGTAATGCCAAAATCCATGGGATAACACCCATAAAAAACTATTGAAATCATATGTTTCCTATTTCTTAGCCAGTAAAATCCTTCCAAATGTCCCCAACCGACATTGGGCCACTAAGTCCTCTTAATGGGATCGTTAGGGACCAACTCCCATGAGTTTTTCAGAAAGTTGCACCGGATCCCCTTGCAGTGCCGAATTCATGGGCAAACACCCATAGAAAATTACCGAAATCACTTATTTCCTAATCCTTGGCCCATAAAATCCTACTAGGTATCCCCCACGGTTGTCCGGACCCCTAGGCCTTTTCTAGAGCTCGTTGCAGACCCACTCGTATAATTTTTCATGAATGTTACACTGGACCCCCTGCTACATTAGAATCAGTGGGCTAACAACCACAAAAAACTACCAAAATTGCTTATTTCCATTTTATTTGCCCATAAAATCCTACCAAGCATCCCCCGCCACTGCTGAGCCATCTGGGTTATTTCCCAGACTCGGTTTGAACCTACTCATATGAGTTTTTGGTAATGTTGCAGTTGAGACCATTGCAGAGGCAAAATCCATAGTCTAATACCCACAGAAAGCTACTGAAATCACTTGTTTCCTATTCGTTGTCCTATAAAATCTTATTAGGTGTCCCCCATTGCCGTCGTTCCACATGGGCCTCGTCTCGGCTCACTTTGGACCACACGTATGATTTTTTAGGAATGTTATGTCAGAGCCCTTTGAACTGATAGAATCCTTGGACTAACACACATAGAAAACTATCGAAATCATCTATTTTTTTCCATGGCCCATAAATTTTATCGAGTGTCATCCGCCGCCGCCAAGCCACCTGGGACCTTTTTTGGGCTCATTGCAGATACACTCGTATGATTTTTTAGAATGTTGCACCAAGGGCCCTACAAAGTCAAAACACATGGGCTAACACCCATAGAAAACTACTAAAATTGCTTGTTTCTTGTTCTTTGGCTCATAAAATACCACCAGGCATCTCCCACCGCCGTCGGGCCACTTAGGCCTCTTCCCGGGTTGTTACTGATCCACTTGTGTAAATTTTTGGCAATGTTGTACTGGACCCTTGCAACGCTAGAATTCGTGAGTTAAAAGCCATAGAAAACTGCTAAATTGTACTTTTCCTATTCCTTGGCCGATAAAATCCCACCAGGAATCCCCCGCTGCCATGGGGCAACCTGGCCCTCTACTTGGGCTCAATACGAACTCATGTGGTATGAATTTTCAGGAATGTTGCACTGGAGCCACTTGCAGTGCCAAAATTCATGGGCTACCACCCACAGGAAAATGCAAAAATTGCCTACATCTAGTTTCTTGGAACAAAAAATCCCACCAGGCATCCCCCACCACCACCGGGCCACCTGGGCTTGTTCTTGGGCTCATTGCAAACCCACTCGTATGATTTTTTTGAGAATGTTATGTTGGAGCCCCCTGCCGCACCAGAAGCCATAGGTTAACACCCACATAAAACTCTCAAAATCGCCTATTTCCTGTTCCTTGGTACATAAAAACCCATAAGGCATCCCCGCTGTGGCCGGGCCACCAAGGCTTCTTCTGGGGCTTGTTGCAGACCCACTTATATGATATTTTTGGAACGTTACTACTGTGCACCCTGCAATGCTAGAGTCTATGGGCTAACACTCACAAAAAACTATTAAAATCGCGTTGTTTCCTATTTCTTGGCCTATAAATCCCACTAGGCATCCGCCGCCACCACCGGGCCACTTGGTCCTCTTTTCCCACTCGTTGCGGAACCACTCATGTGATTTTTTAGGAATCTAATGTTGGAGCCCCCAGCAGTGCCAGAATCTGTGAGCTAATAACCACAGAAAACTACAAAGATTGCCTATTTCCTGTTTCTTGGCCCATAAAATTCCACAAGGTGTCTGCAACTACCGCTAAGCCGCATAGATCTCATCTTGGGCTCATTGCTGACCCAGGCGTATGATTTTTTAGGAAAATTTTGCAAGAGCCCCTGCAGTACCAAAATCTATGGACTAACTCCTACAGAAAACTACCGAAATTGCCTGTTTCTTGTTCCATAGCCTATAAAATCCTACCAGGTGTCTCTCACTGCCATTGGGCCACCAGGACCTCTTATTGGGTTCGTTCTAGACCCACTTGTATGATTTTTTTGAAGTGTTATAGTGGAGCCCCTTGCAGCGCTAGAATCCATGGTTTAGCACCGTAAACAACTAACGAAATTGCCTGTTTCCTATTCTTTGGCCCCTAAAATCCTACAAGGAGTCCCTCGGCACAGGCCACCTAGGCCTCTTCATGGGCTCGTTGTGGACCCACTCAAATGATTTTTTGGCAAGAGTAATTATGGAGAATCAGCCCCCAACAAGAATGCAACAATGCACTTATACACCATTTTCAAAATCTCAACACAAGTGCTAAAATCATCATGAACTTGTCAACATAATCATGAATGCATGCAATGACATAGGGGATGAAACACAAGACTTGGAATCATAAAAGGTCTTGATTTGTTATCATAAGCTTGAATAGAATGAAAGAGGTACGAATATTGCTCCTTCATGCTTGCTCCAACTCCGTGAAAGACACTATTGACTTGACTACTCTTCCAAAGGGCCCTGATGGACACCACATCCTCATTAATCAACCTTTCAACCCTTCCATCCAATAACTCCACCGGGACCTTCTCCTAAGACAACTTATCCTCCATATCACCCATAATCGCAAAGAGTTCTATAACACTAGAGTCACCAACACATCCTATCAACCTAGAAGCATGAAGATCCGGACTAATCGTATCCATATCTCTAGGTATTTCCAATCCTTATGAAACCTTACCAACCTTCCTCTACCTTCTACAAGGACTCACAATCCTCAACTCAATCCTCAACCTTAAATACACCTAGTCTACTTGGTACCATAAACCACCATCTCCCCCTTGGGAGACAAACTCCACTCTATCATCTTTTCACCTAAAGCTTCCAACTTTAATAAGGCGGAATCAAGGCCTTGCTTAAACTAGACCTCTTCAACCAAAGAAGATTTGGAACCATCAAGAATACTACACCACCATGGTCAACTTACTCCAACCTAACCCCCAATCTAGCAATTCGATGGACCTTTCGAGTCACCTCCTTGTCACTTATCCACATATTCTAGGATACCATAGGCACCCCACTTAAAGCATCAACCACAACTTTATCGTCAATGGGGAAATATAATGCATACTCATATCATAATCCTTAAAGAGTTCTAACCATCCTCTTGTTATCCTCAGTTCACACCAATCATGTTAAGCAAACCATATCTCATACTCTAAGACTTGCAACACTACCCCCAAATGATTCACAAGCTCTAAATAAAACATTACTTCATTACTAGAGGCCACCACAAACATGCTGAGGTAGGGTTTTAAGACCTTTTTCATGAAACCCAAAAATATAGCTGATGCATAAGTCAACCAAACAACTCCACCAATGCTAATAATACTCACTCCTACTCTGAAAAGACACTTAGGGATATCACCTACCCTCATCCTCACTTGGGGACAACACCGAACGAAAGATCAATCTTAGAGAAATGACTAACCCATTGTAGTTAACCAAATAGATCTACCATCCTCAACCATTATATTACAACCTTACAGGTCCTAAACTTATTGGAAGCAAGTTACGCAAGTAGCCCAAACTACCCGAAGGCCTCCAACACATCAAGTTAAGTTCAACTAAAATCACAAGGCAAGAATTCTATGCAACAAGAACATGGGGAGATCAATGGACCTTAAGACCAGAATGGACCTACCTCTTTTGCTACCACCTGACAACCTCCCACTCAAAGATGACTTTATTAGGGAGTCAAATTCTAACTCTACGGATCCTACGATCCACGGAGACCCGATATGCATGCAACTATTCCATCCCAAGTACAACCTCAAAATCCACCATATCAAATCCAACAAGCCACAAGGCAAGACTTAATGCAATATGAACATGAAACAATACTTATGAACTTTCTAGCAAGAATATACCCAACCAAGAGGTAAGCACCAAAGGTTCACATAACAACTCGGGGCACACAAAAAGCCCACTAGCAACCAAAAGTAATAATGAAAGGAATAGTGAAACTCTGATCCATCAGAATCAAAACCTTCATCTTACCTTCCTCCGCCTTACTCTTTGAAGTGACATGATCAGCTAAAAGAGCAAAAAACATTCGTTAGAGGGGAAAGCCCTATCTCACTTCTAAAGTATGACATAGACCATGAATAAGGGAAAAAATTTCAAAAACATCTCATAACCTCTTGCTCATAGTTGTGGTGCACAACACAACCATGAAGAAGACTCTAATTGTTGTAGTGTGTTGGACGCCGAAGATCTAAAAACCTAGTGCTCTAATACCATCTTTGTCATATGCCAATCCTAGGGCCTAGTCATAACCGGCGAATGAGGAACCTAAAGGTACTCCAAACAAGCCTCATAGCATATCATTGGACATCCTTGGTCGCTAAAGCAATTAAAAATGACAATAAGTGTTAAGCATAACAAGGAGAATTGGGACTAAGGGAAAGAGATAAACACTTGAATAATATAAATGAGTCAAAGGTCCAGCATAATACATAACTTGTCCAACCGGGCTCACCCTCGCACTCATAAGTATCCAAAACATATAAGATCTAGTCTAAACATAAGCATGAAAGAAGATAGATATTGTCCGTGGACATGAGGACTCACCAAAAGCTAATTTGAACAATTTGTCTAGCCACGAAGAGAATCAATAGGAGCTTCGGTTCCAATATGGTGATATTATGTAGGAATAGAGTCTGAGTTAATACGTTTAAATATACTAAGTATGTAGGATGCAATGCAAGAAGAGATAGACAATAATCAAAATACATAATCATAGCAAGAGATAGTATATTAGCAACATCGCATGCATGAACAATTCTTGTAGTAAAACATGCTTGAAAATAACCATACTTACATAGTTGGTTTAACATAATAAGGTGACATGCTTGGATCATCCAAATACCTTGTACTAGAGGGTAAGGAATATAGCATAGGTCATAACCCCTTCTAGTAGGTAATGGGTGGTACATGAGGGTAAAGAAATAGCATAGTTCATAACCCCTACATGTAAACAAGAGATAATGAATAACACATGAGTGTAGAAAGGTAACATAGGTCATAAACCCTACATGTGTGCACATATGAGGGCGATGAATATCACATAGTTTATAACCCCTTCATATGAGTATATTGCATAACCCCAAATCATATACGAGGGTAAGGAGTAAATCATAGTTCATAACCCCTACATGTAGAAATAAGTAAGTGTGTATATTGCATAATCCTAAATCATACACAAGGGTAAGGAGTACATCATAGTTCATAACCCCTACATGTAGAAATGAGTAAGTGAGTAGCACATGAGGGTAAAGATAACATAGGTCATAACCCCTACATGTCTGTACCTAGCATAACCTCAAACCATATGCACAAGGGTAAGGAGTACCACATAGTTCATAACCCCTATGTATCGATATGATTAAATGAGTAGCATGGATTCATACATGAGGGTAAGATGTTCAACATAGTTCATAACCCCTACATGTAGGAATTGGCCTTACACTAGAGGGTAAAGCATATAGCATAGTTCATAAGCCCTTCTAGTGGGCTTCATAATTGACAAGAGCATAAACTTTAGCATAAGAACCCAATAGCTTATCAATAATTCCCACGAACATAAAGACATGAGAGCCCAACAATTCACTTGCAATACCATAGGAGCTTTACATGATTGAAACACACATATATATATTCCTTTCATCATCATTTCATCATCATATAGTCATTCAACTCATACGACATGCATTGGACCTTCAATTCTTCAAGAAATCATAACTGGACATTTTATCAAACACTTGGCGGGTGTGTAATGCTAGTGTAGAACCATGTAATTCAAGAGTGATATCATGCAACAAAAGTTGAATTAAAATAGACCACCAACACTTTGTAGTACCATCATACAATGCACATTGAAATCCATCATCAAATCTCATAGTAGACCATAGTTTAACATCCCAAAACATGCATAATCACAATAGATAAACCATCTCATAGTATAATCTTGAAATAGGTAGACGTGCGTTTCCAATAAAAACTAAACATAATTTTTAATCATAATTCATATTAAGTAATACCCATAAGTAATACAACTTCAAACATGCAATTTTTCATGGAAAGGAAGGGTTTGACTCCACGGGTGAAAGGTACCCATGGGTGAAATTCACATACCTTAGCCTTAAATTCACTGAAATTGAGTTGAGAAAGACTTGAAGCTTGTAATAGGGTCTCGAAATCCACAACTTGTTCTTGAGTTTCCGCAAATTTGTATTAGAGTTTTGATGGTGGCTCTAGAGAGAATTTGAGAGTGTATCTCAATTGGGAGGAGTGAATTTGATATTTACGAAAGGGTTTAGGTCTTTAGGAAGTGTAAAGATAGCATAGGAATCCCCAAAAGGTCAATAGAAATGTCTAAATTTACAGATTACCATTAATTAGAATTTGGCAAAAACCTATATATACCCCTGCACATACGAGTTCTACGAAAACGGGCATAACTTCTTCATCCGAACTATAAATAAGGTGAAACCAAGTGCATAGCAAAGCTAATTCAAGGAAATGTAATTTTCTAGGTTGTGGGCTACCCAGTTCTTTGTGTGCTAAGAGATATGTCCCTTTAAAGTTGACTCTCCTACTAGTATTTGTGAAAAATTTATCCAATGGAAATTCCTTTGAACTTGGCTTGACGTAGGGGCTGCACGATGGTCTTAAATGATATAAATAAGATTGAATTAAATTTTAATAAGAGCTTCAATCTTGAATTAATTCTTAAAGATCCGGAGAGGGTTTTGGTACTTGAATCTTGAGAGAAATATAAGACTGTGTGTTTGAGAAAATTTTAGGGAATGTCTTGGATGATGTGAAGGTGAAATAAGGCCAAGTATAGGTATTTTCATGTATGGGAACACTTAGGCCCAAGTCTTAAAAGTCTTGGACCAAGATTAAAAATTGCCACATTTTAACACTAGGGCACATTGCACCACAAACGCGCAGGCCCATTATTTTCGTGCTCACTGGAAAATTTGGATTTTGCTACAGTTGCTCTAAAATTCGGGTTAGACCAATGTCCCACTCAATGTTGCCCCCTAAAGAAGAATATGAAGTCGAATTTTTGAAATAACACATGGATTTTGAGATATTTGGAAATTACGATTTCGAACACTTCCAAGGCACATTTTTGAGCACTATTTGGGGTTGTTTCACTGTTCCTGTTCCTTTGACCATAAAATCCTACCAGGAATCCCCCACATAGGCCTTCTAGGCCTCTTTTCGAGCTCGTTGCAGACGCACTCATATGAACTTTCATGAATGTTGCACTGCATCCCCCTGCAGCGCTAGAATCAGTGGGCTAACACCCACCAAAAACTACCAAAATCACCTATTTCCAATTCCTTGGCCCGTAAAATCATACCAAGAGTCTCCCACCACCGCTGGTCCACTAAGGCCCCTTTTCGAGCTCATTGTCGGTGCACTCATATGATATTTTAGGAATGTTGAGCACCTTATAGCGCGAGAATCCATGGGCTAACACCCACAGAAAACTACTGAAATCAGTTGTTTCCTATTCCTTGGCACATAAAAATCTACCAGGTGTCCCCTATCACCATCGCACCACCTGGGCCTCTTCCCAAGCTCGCTTTGGATCTAGTTATATGATTTTTGAGAGTATTGTGCCGGAATCCCCAACAATGCCAGAATACATGGGCTAACACCTATAGAAAATGCCAAAATTGTCGATTTCTTTTCCTTGGCCCATAAAATCCTACAGGGTATCGCCCGCAGCTGCCAGACCTCCTATGCTTCTTTCCAGGTTCATTCCAGACCCACTTGTATGAGTTTTAGAGAAAGTATCACCGGAGCCCTGTGTAGCGTCAAAATCTAGGCTAACACCCATAGAAAATTATCAAATGGTCTATTTTCTATTTCTTGCCCCATAAAATCTCAACAGGTATCTCCCGCTACCATTGGGCCACTTAGGCCACTTACTGGGCTCATTGCGGACCCATTTGTATGATTTTTTAGGAATGTTGTGCCCCCTGCATCACCAGAATCCATGGGCTAACACCCATATAAAATTGTCGTAATCACTTATTTCCTATTATTTTGCCCATAAAATCCGACCAGCTATCTCCCACCACCACCAGGCCACCTGGGCCTCTTCCCGAACTCATTGTGGACTCACTCGTATGATTTTTTGGGAATGTTGCACTGGAGCCCATACAGCTCTAGAATCTGTAGGATAACACCTAAAAAAACTATTAAAATCCCCTATTTCCTATTCCTTTACCCATAAAATCCTACCAATCGTCCCCCGCTACCTCTAAGTCATCTTTTTCTCTTCCTATTCTCTTTGTGGAGCCACTCATATGATTTTTTGTGAATATTGCACTGGATCCCCCTGCAACGCCAAAATCTATGGGCTAACATCCACAAAAAATAGTTGAAATTGCTTGTTTCCTGTTCTTTGGCACATGAAATCCCATCAGGGGTCCCCTGCCGCCACCGAGCCACTTGGAACTCTTCCTGGACTCTTTTCGAACCCACTCAGATTATTTTTTAGGTATGTTACTCCAGATCTCCCTTCCACACTAGAATTCGTAAATTAACACCCATAGAGATTGCCAAAATCGTCTGTTTCCTTTTCCTTGTCCCATAAAATCCCACTAGGTATCCCCTCTGCCGTCGGGCCACCTGACCTTCTTCTTGGTCTCATTGTGGATCTACTTGTATGATTGTTCGAGAATAATGCATCAGAGCCCCCTGCAATGCCAAAATCAGTGGACCAACACCCATAGAAAACTTTTGAAATTGCCTGTTTTTTGTTCCTTGGCTATAAACTCCCACCTGGCGTCCACTGCCACTGCTGATCCACCAAAGTCTCTTCTTGGGATCACTAAAGATCCAATCCAATGAGTGTTTGGTAGTGTTGTGCCAGACCCCCTTGCAGCACTAGAATCCATGGGTTAACATCACCTAAAACTGCCTAAATTGCTTGTTTCCTATTCCTTAGACCATCAAATCCCACCAGGCATCCCTGTCGCCATCGCGACACCTGAGCCTCTTGTTTGGCTTATTACAGACCCACTAATATAATATTTTGGGAATGTTGTGCTGGTGTCCCTTGTAGCACTAAAATACTTGTGGTAATACCCACCGAAACTGTTGAAATCGTCTATTTCTTATTCTTTGGCCCATAAAATCGCACCACACGTCCCTTGTTGTTACGGATCACCTTTGCCTCTTCTGTAGCTCGTTATGGACTCACTCCTATGATTTTTCAGTAATCATGCACAGAAGTCCCCTGTAGTGCCAAAATCCACGATCTAACATGACAAAAAACTGCCAAAATCGCATGTTCCTATTCCTTGGCCCATAAAATCCTACCAAGCGTCCTCCGCTGCCACTAAGCCACCTGGTACTCTTCACGAACTCATTACAGAACCACTAGTATGATTTTTCGAGAATGTTGGGTTGAATCACCCTGTAGGGCCAAAATCCATGAGCTAACTCCCATAAAAACTATTGAAATCGTTTGTTTCGTATTCTTTGGCCATAAAATCCTACCATGCATCCCCCACTACTACTAGGCGTCTTCTCGCGCTTGTTGCGGATGTACTCATATGATTTTTCATGAATGTTGCATTTTAGCCCCTAAAATGCAATAAGTCGTGGGCTATGACCCACAGAAAATTTCCAAAATCACCTCTTTACATTTCCTTAGCCCATAAAATCCTACTAGGCATCCCCTACTGCCATTAGGCCACTTGGGCCTGTTTCCAGGCTTATTGTGTAACCACTCTATTATTTATTGGGAATGTAGTGGTGGAGATTGCTGCAGTGCTAGAATTTATGGGTAACATCAACATAAAATAGTTGAAATCATTTATTTCCTATTCCTTGGCCCATATACTCCTACCAGGTTCCTCCTAGCTACTGCACAACCTTAGCCTCTTCCCAGGCTCACGTGGACCCACTTGTATGAGTTTTTTGGTATTTGGCACCAGATCCCCCCAAAACGCTAGAATTCGTGGTCTAACACCCATAGAAAACTGTCGAAATCGCCTGTTTATGTTCCTTGGCCCATAAAATCCTACCGAGTATCCCTCGCCGTTACCAGTCCACTTGGGGCTCTTTTCGAGCTCATTGTGGACCCACTTGTATTGTTTTTTGGGAATGTTCCATCAGAGCCCCATGCAGTATCAAAATTCATAGGCTAACACCCAAAGAAAACTACTGAAATCGCCTAACACCCAAACAAAACTACTAAAATCACCTCTTTCCTATTTGGTGGATCATAAAATCTCAGCAGGCATCTCCCGTCACCATTGGGCCACTTAGGCCTCGTACTGAGCTCATTACGGACCTACTTGTATGGTTTTTCGAGAATGTTGTGCCCTCGACATAACTAGAATCCATGGGATAATACTAACAGAAAATTGTCTAAATCGCCTGTTTCCTATTATTTTGCCCATAAAATATGGCAAGGCATCTCCCGCCGCCACCTCGCCACCTAGGCCTCTTTTTGAGCTCATTGCGGACTCACTTGTATGATTTTTTTGGACTGTTGCACTAGAGCCCCTATAGCGCTAGAATCCGTAGGATAACACCTATAAAAAATTGTTAAAATCTCCTATTTCCTATTCCTTTGCCCATAAATCCTACCAATTGTCCATTGTTGCTGCCAAGTCATCTAGGCCTCTTCCTAGGCTCGTTGTGGAGCCACTCATATGATTTTTTGTGAATATTGTGCTAGATCCCCTGCAATGCCAAAATCTATGGGCTAACATCCACAAAAAATAGTTGAAATTACCTGTTTCCTGTTCTTTGGCCCATAAAATCCCACCAGGGGTCCCCTGCCGCTGCCGGGCCACCTGGGACTCTTCCTAAACCTTTTTCGAACCCACTCAGGTTATTATTTGGGAATGTTACTCTAGAGCCTCTTGCGACGCCAGAATCCATAAGCTAACACCCACAGAAACTACCAAAATCATATGTTTCCTTTTCCTTGGTCCATAAAATCTCACTAGGCATCCCCGCCGCGATCGAGCATGCCACTTGACTTTCTTCTTGGGCTCATTATGGACCCACTCATATGATTGTTTGAGAATGAATCAGAGCCCCCTACAACACCAAAATCCGTGGGCAAACACCCATAGAAAATTGCCAAGATTGCCTGTTTCCTGTTCCTTGGCCTATAAACTCCCACCTAGCGTCCACCGCCACCACCGGGCCACCAAGACCTCTTATCTTGATCATTGAAGATCCACTCCTATGAGTGCTTGGTAATCTTGTTTCGGACCCCTACAGTGCCAGAATCCATGGGCTAACATCATCGAAATCTACCTAAATTGCTTGTTTTCCTATTCCTTGGACCATCAAATCCCACCAGGTGTCCTCTACCGCCACCGGGATAGCGGGGCCTCTTATTGGGCTCATTGTCGACCCACTCATATGATATTTCAGGAATGTTGTGCCAGAGTCCCCTGTAGCTCCAGAATACTTAGGGTGATAAGCACCGAATTTGATGAAATAACCTATTTCCTGTTCTTTGGCCTATAAAATCCTACCACGCGTCCCTTATTGTTGTCGGGTCACCTTTGCCTCTTCTCTAGCTCGTTACAGATCCACTCCTATGAGTTTTCAGTAATCTTGCATTGTAGCCCCGAGTAGTGCTAGAATCCGTGGGCTAACACCACAAAAAACTGCCAAACTCGCATATTTCCTATTCCTTGGCCCATAAAATCCCACTAGGCATCATCCGCCTCCACCAAGCCACCTGGGCGGCTTGTTGGACTCGTTACAGACCCACTCACATGATGTTTTGGTAATGTTGGGCCAAATCCCCCTGTAGACCCAAAATCTGTAGGCTAACTCCCACAGAAAACTACCGAAATTGTTTGTTTTCTATTCCTTGGCCCATAAAATCCTACCATGCATCCCCCACTGCTACTGGGCCTCTTCTTGCGCTCGTTGCGGATGCACTCATATGATTTTTCATGAATGTTGCATTTTATCCCCTATAACACCAGAATTCGTGGGCTAGTACCCACAAGAAATTGCCAAAATTGCCTTTTTACATTTCCTTAGCCCATAAAATCCTACCAGGCATCCCCCGCTGCTGCTAGGCCACTTGGGCCTCTTCTTGGGCTTGTTCTGTACCCACTCATATTATTTTTTGGAATGTTACAGTGGAGACGACTACAGCGCTAGAATTCAGGGGCTAATATCTATAGAAAACAACCAAAATCACTTGCTTCCTATTCTTAGGCCCATATAATCCTACCAGGTTCCTCCCAATTACCGCACCACCTCAGCCTCTTCACGAGCTCATTGTGGACCCAGCCGTATGAATTTTTGGGAATTTAGCATGGGAGCCCCCTGCAACACCAGAATTCATGGGCTAACACCTATAGAACACTATCAAAATTGTCTATTTTTGTTTCTTGACCCATAAAATTCTACCTTCCATCCCTCGCCATTGCCAGGACACTTGGGCCTCTTTATAAGCTCGTTGCAAACCCACTCATATGACTTTTTGGGAATATTACACTAGAACCCCATGCAGCGTAAAAATTCGTGGGCTAATACCCGAAGAAAACTACTGAAATTGCCTCTTTCCTATTCCTTCAATCATAAACTCCCATCGGGCGTCCCCCGCCGCTGTCAGGCCACTTACCTCTTCTTGGGCTTGTTGGGGACCCACTTGTATGATTTTTCAAGAATGTTGCACTAGAGCCCCCTGTAGTGCTAGAATCTGTGGGCTAATACCCATAGAAAGCTACTAAAATCTCGTGTTTCCTGTTACTTGGCACACAAAATCCTAACAGGTGTCTGCCACTGCCGCCTGGACACTTGGGCCTCTTCTCAGGCTCATGGTGGATCCACTCATATGATTTTTTAGGAATATTGTGTCAGAGCCTCCTGTAGAGACAGAATCCATTAACACTCATAGAAAACTACCAAAATCACATGTTTCTTATTTATTTGCCCATAAAATCCTATCGGACGTCCCCCATCGTCGCACGACTATCAGAGCCTCTTCTTGGGCTCATTGTGGACCCACTTATATGATTTTTTAGGAATGTTATGGCAGAGCCCCCTGTAATGCTAGAATCCCTGGGCTAACACCCATTTAAAACTGCTGAAATGGCCAGTTCCTATTCATTATTAAAATTTAGTTGACGAAGAGGCCAATCAAGTTTTATAAAAAATTAGAGGACCACACGAACAATAGTAGGTTTGACTACAAGGCTGAACATGTCATGAAAATCAACCCCGGGACGTTGGGTAAATCCCTTTTTGACAAATCTGGCTTTATAGTGATTAACAGAACCATCAGCATTTTGCTTGATTCTGTAAAAACATTTACAAGCAATGATATTTTTAGACGAATCACGTGTCACCAATTCCCATATTTGGTTTTTACATAGTGTATCAAACTCAGCCTAAATAGCATCATGCCACTCCAAGTGTTTGTTTGCTTGGTGGAAGTTGATGAGAGTAAATAGGTCTAAGTTAAGCCATGTAATCAAACTTTTGTTTTGGTTTATGTATATTTTGTTTTGAATATGTAGCAACTCAATTTTGAGGCTGAGGGGAAGGTTGAAGGTTAGGCAAGGGTAAAGCAAATTTGGTTTGTCTTGGTATTGGAGTGGAGCGACCAGAGTAGACAAATTGAATAAGAGGTTTTGGTGGATGTGGATTTGATGTTGACGGTAGTTGAGGTGATAAAGAGTGTATAGGTGTCACGACCCAAAACAAATCGCAACTGAAGAAAGATAAATAAAGTAGAAACACTCATAAAATAACTGAAATCTCCCAAAACCTGGAGTCATGAGTATGGGAGCATCTAAAGTGGTATTGAAGAGTAAATACAACTATCTCATAACAACTAGTAGAAAGTCTAAAAACAAATACAATAGAGTCTCATAATAACTAGTACATAGTCTAACAAAAACAATAAAGAGGGTCCAAAAGATCCATTGTGACTCGAACTCTAAGCCTTACTAGTAAGATCTGGATAGAAGCAGAATAGCTCAACTAGAGTGATCCACTACACTGTACGAGTCTCGATACTCGATTTGTAGGGAGGAAACAAACTTGGGGTGAGTACACCAAAATAAACCTAATAGGTTAATCGACTGGGTAAGAGAAATCGAACAAGTATGTAATAATGAAGAATTCTATCACCTGCATCAAAATGGCAAGTACACAGTACAACAAGATCATGAATAATGGCAAATATAGTTAGTAAACCAATCCAATGATGTAATGTAATGCAATGCATGGATGCGGTGGAGTTACAGGTCATCAATGAGGTGAAATCATGACCATCATGGGGCCAATGTGCACATCCATCGAGCCAATCTACAAAATAAAACCCGAACACATCGCATGCCATGTACTAAGATATATATAATAAGGCATCACATGCCATAATTAGAAGTATCTCGAAGCATCGCAGGCCATAACCATTATCTCAAGATGCATCATACTGTACCAAAAGATGTAAATATAGTGATAAATATGCATAACAATGCACCTAATCATGTATCAAATATGTGCATCCAATGCAATTAGCCATATATAATATGTGTGCATATCAATTCATCCTAATAGAAATAAGATTTGTGCATACCAATGCACCCAGTCCAATATAAGATATGTGCATAACAATGCCACAATGGAGCAAAAGAATATATGCATAATAATGCAACTAGTCAATATAAGATAGTGCATTGCCAATGCAACAAGTCAATATACGATTGGTGCATACCCAATGCAACAAGTCAATATA
>JAOTQJ010147966.1:0-33423 GCA_025642045.1 Solanum sejunctum
TCCATTGTCACAAGCTTGTGGTTTCAATATCAAAGTGGTATTATTCTTTATATTTCTTGGGTAATTTCTAAACCATGGTGAAATTTGACCTTTACCTTTATAAGAGGACTAGAAGAAGCTAAGTTACCATCCTGCATGTGATATCTCAATTAGATTTATACTATCTAAGGTACTAGAGTTAACAAATCATAGGGAACACAATTCCCATATTCTCCCTCAATTTGATTGTGTCTTCATAGTAGTAGTAGTATAGTGTTTTTATCTTTATTTATTTCAAAATTTCACCCCCATCCTAGAGAAATTAGTTGATTGGTGCTTGAAATAATTTTTAGTGAAACAATATGGTAAAACCCATATTCCTTGTGGATTCAACCCCAACCTCTGATGTTTATACTTGATAGAGACTGCTTCCTAATGGTATGTGAAGAATGGTGGCTATGTCGGATCATTCCTCACTATAATTGAGGAGTAACAAGCAAGAGACACTGTCAGCAACATTGGCCCATAACGAATCATTGTGTCCTATAGATTGGGGACACAGCTAGGTCTAAACGAAATCACCCTGGGCTCCTCATAGATAGAATATGTAGGCATTCCCCACTCGTTTGGCTGCATGCCCTCCAAGTATATTGCTTTCATGGCTTCGACATACAACCAGCTAGTATAGGCATCTGCAGTTGATGATGATGATGGTGATGCGATGAAAGATTGAACATCTACACTTTCCTCAGAGCCCTCCTCAAATTGGGCTTGTTTCTAGATGAAGTCATCTGTGCCATGATGCTCTAACTCTTGTCACTACCTTTCTCTTCAGACTGGAAGGAGTAACAATAGGAGCCTTAGTACAATTGCTCTGGCTGCAACTCTAGTTTGTGGTATGGCAGCATTTGGGTCAAGTTTGACATTAAGGATCTCTAGTGACCTACTAAGTTGAGGGGTCTGCTCATCACCCAAATGTTTGTCATCTGAAGGCTCATCCCTGATCTTTCTCCTCAGAGCCTCAATCTCACCACGTCCACCTTTTAGGGCCATAATACCTGAAACATAGACATAAACATACCATGGTTAGCCACAAGAATCAAGAAATGGTATGGAAAAACTATCAAAGTTCAGTTGTAGAAGAGATCTACTAGGGCTCCTTTATGAGTCATAGTGAACACTATGAGTCATAAAGTACTCTCGTAGACTAGTGATTCAAACATATATTAGTTACTGGAAAAGTCTATCAGACCAAGGTACAACTCATAAAGTTGTTTACGAGTCATAGGCTAGGGTCATAGAAATTTCCAATGAGTAATTAAATACAGTTAGGTCTCATCTGATAGGTCGTAGAAACTTCCAATGAGTAATTGAATGCAATTTACAATCCATAGAAGGTCTCGTCTAATGGGTGCTCAGCAACATCAAGTTTTTAGAATTTCCTATGAGCGGCAATTATGACTTGTAGATTTCTCTACGAGCCGTAAGAGCCTCTCATGAACCAAAAATCTTAGTCACCTGAGTATCTTAAGTCCCTCACACGGACCCTAAAACATTTTTCAATAACTAATTCTATAAGCATCAAAGCAAGAACACACTCATTCATATAATTTCAATCATATAACCTTACACCCACTAATTTCAACATATAATCATCCCATCAAAAATGATTAAGCATCAATTATCTAATCATTCTGACTATCCCTAATTCATTCAAGCTATCATGTACCTATGTCATCACCCACCAATTCTACAAAGAACAATCATTCAATATAATTCAAACACACATGGTAGATGATTCAATAGGCATTAACAAGTAGAATTCATAAGACTAAAATGCCCAATTCGGAAAGCAATTAACAATTTAACTAAGGGCAACTCAGTTTCACATAGCACAATTCAAATACAACAAGAATCTCAAGTTTAAGCACCATACCAATCATAATCATCAACTCAATCAATTAAACAAGGCAAATAAATGGTTTAAAATTAAACTGAGAATTTAACAAGAGTGGCGATTAATTTGAAGAAAAGTGAGAGTTGAATGATCACAAAACCCTAGATGCTAGAAATCTCATCGTAAAATAAGTCATGGTGGACAAAAATTGATCAGAAAATAGTGGGGAAGGAAAATCTAGGTAAATTTTAGTCATTTTAGGTCAAATAGGAGTCAAAATAATTTGACCCCTCCTTTTATACTTTTACGGGGTCGTCTAAAACTTAACTGGGCCTGGGTCTATGAAACCCTGATTATGAGTCGTAGATGGACCTATGACTCATATGTCATAGTTTCATAGAATCCTCCATACTTAGCAAAAGTTTAGGAACTTGCCCGGGATCCACGAACCCCATTTTTGACTCGTACTTTTGATCTATGAATCATAAAGTTAGCTCATGGATCGGAGTGCATAATTATTTTGCTTACCAGAAATCTATACGAGATGGGTTACCAGATGTAAACTTGTTTATGACTTGTAGATCCAATTGTAGAGACTAAACCAAATGATCGTCTCAGCGATATTTGCTAAGTTAGTCCTATAACTACATACTCTTCCTAAAATACACTGTTACCCTATATTAACCAACCAATTGTCCAAAATTGTAATCAAAAAACAAGAAAACAACTACCTATTAAATTAAAAACTGAAAATATCCTATAACTATGCAATTACATCGACAACCTTAGGTTGCCTCCCATGTAGCACCTCATTTATTATTCCGGCACGACTTAGGCAAATTGCTTACTCATACTTCACCAATAGCCATAACTTTACTCTTGAGCTCATCTAGATGCTTCGTGGACTGATGGATGTTGAAGACAACTTCTTCATCATTCAATCTAAACCTGAGTTAAACAACTTCAATATCCACTAGAGCTCATCTAGTGGCTAAGAATGGTCTTTCCAAGATGATTGGGATGTCAAAGTCTATCTTCACAATCTAGAATCACAAAGTCTGCAGGGGATATAAATTTTTCTAATTTAACCAAAACATCATAAAGTATCACTATAGGCTTTTTAACTATTCGATCCGCCATTAAAAATAGCATGTTAATTGGGGTAGGGGCTCCCAATCCAAGTTTCTTGTAGACAACAAGGGGCATCAAATTGATACTGGTACCTAAATCATATAGTTCGCTTGTGAACTCCACATTACCTATAGTACAAGGTATAGTAAAAACACCTAGATCATCATGCTTCTGAGATAAGGACTTCATAGTCATAACACTATAATGTTGAAGCTCTTGAGAAAGATCCTAACTAATAGTGCGCTTTTTGGTATCCAAGTCCATCCATGAGAGGGATGTTGATATATAGCTACTTGACCAAGGAGAGAAAGTTCTTGAACTTACCTTCCTCGTTCCTCTTATTGATTCATTGAGGGAAAGAAAGACGATGCTTAGGAATGGACTTAAATTTCTGTGGCACTTCAACTGCTTCACTTTCTCCATACTTGCCACAAGATCTCATTCACCTGCATCCTTGAATGCAACTATCTCCTCATGAACATCTTCCTCATCAACTTGCATGGGAGGATCAATTGTGCTCTTGCAACCCCAAGTTGTAACCGCCATACACTACCCTTTATTCTTAGGATTTTGCACTGTGTTGCTAGGTAATGTACCCTTCCGACACTAATTCAACTAAGTGGACACTTGAACAAAGTGTTGTTCAAGCTATTTATTAGCCAAAGAATGAGACTCTATATTTTTATCGATACTAGAGATCTCTATTTTCATGCCCCTTAGGGTCTCATCCTGTGTCTCAGTCTTCTTCAACAAGTGATCAAAGATCTCCTCAATTCTGGAATTGCCTATATGCCACAACCCAAGCCTAGGGCCTAGATGTGACACGACGAATGGGAACCCAAATGGACCCAAACAAGCCTCTTAGCATATCAATCACACATCCTTGGTCGCAGAAGCAAAATAAACAACAGCAAGAGGTATAAAACAAAGGAAACAGGACTAAGGGAAGTCTTTGATAAACAAAAAAGAATAAAGAGTCAAGTTTGCAACATAAATATATCATAATATTCCAATAACACCTCTAACGTAGAATTGAGTGGGGGCCAAGTGTCCTGACACAAACTAGGGCCTAGATATGACACAGTCCATGGGTATTCCTAAGGAACCCCAAGAAAGCCTCTTAATATGTCATTGCATATGCTTGGTCACAAAAGCAATTGAACATAACAAAAGAATTGAAATAAAGGCATAGGGACTAAGGGAAAACCTTAATTTCATAAAACATCAAGAGAGTCAAAAAGAGTCAAGCTTATAGCATCATTATATACTTGTCCAATAAGACCTCTAAACATAGAACTTACCAGGGGTCAAGACAAGCGACCAGGCTCACCATCATTGTCAAAGCACACAATAAAGGAAAGGGACTATATATAGCATAAAATAAGAGAAGTATATCCTCGAAGTTGAGGACTTACCAACTCGTTTAGAGAGATATCGCACTAGCCACGTGGATGATGATAATGATCAAGTGGGGATCCAGTTACTCTATGGTAACATCATGTCACATAATCATGATTGCCTCGACTTCTCCTATGGAACTTTTAACTTATCAATTTCTCCCAATGGGTCTTGATGGATGCTATATCCTTGCTACTCAGCCTCCCTCGAAACTTCAATATTAGGCACATACAACCTACCTTGGTAGATAAGGACACCATTTTCCCATTGGGAGAAAACCTCTATTCTCATCTTCACCCAACCTCATTCCTAAATCTAACCATCGGTGAACTTCTCCAGCCACCCCTTTTATCACCTCAAGGACTCCTACCTTCCATAATTAGCACGTAACCTCACATTATCAAAATTAATAACATCACCCTCAAATGACCCACAAGCTCTCGCTCACCTACAGAAACAACCAATCCATTATCACTAAAGGACTAGTATAAACATAACATGGTAGGGATTAAATATCCTATTCATGAGACCTACAGACACAGTCAGTGCACTAGTCAAGACAAAAGACACTACTGCAAATGTAGAATATCGAGAAGGATATCAAAAACTATCTATCACCAGAACAACCTAATAGAAATGGCTTAGGTTCAACACCCCCCAACTACTACAATATGATACATACAACCATTAGAGATCAATTGGATCTTAAGTTAAGAAATGGACTCACCCCTTCACTACCACTTTACAATTCTCTACTCAAGGATGGGTTCATTAAGGAGTTGGAATCTAACTCTATGGGCCCTACAACCAAAGGAGACACGATACACATGCAACCAATCCACCCCATGTTTGGTCTCAAAATCCACTACATCTAATTCCACAAAATCATAGGGCCAAACCTTAATGCATAATGACCATGGAACAATCTCTACAAACTTTCTAGCAAAAATATGCTCACTATTGAGGTAGATACCAAGGAGAGGTTCACATAACAATTTAAGACACACATGAAACCTACTAGCAACAAAATGAGTAATGAAAGAGATAGTGGCACCCGAATCCATCAATGCATACACATCAAAGTCAAAGAAAACTTTAATATATCAGTAGCAACATCGGGTGTCGTATGCCCTCCTTGGTCCACATTGCACCTTGGCCTTTAGGACCATCATCTCCATCTTCGGGTTAAGCATGAAGACAACCACCAACCTTGTGCCAAAACCTATCAAAACCAAGGCAAGCGTTAAACTACTTCAAACATGGTCCACCATGGATTTTTCCATACTTTTGGCATCTAGGCTTTGCCATATCCTCGAGTTTCTTATCGATATGACCACCTTTACACCTTTTCCTACAATATGGACAATCGACAATCTAGTGGTCCATTTTGACACACTCATAGCATGTACCCATGTTACTCAAACAAGTGCCATCATGGTTCTTCCTGCACTTTCGCACTTAGGGCAACTCCTCCCACTATTGCCACCTTCAATTTGAACCCTTCTCCTTCCTTCCTTCAAGGCCACCGAGACATTCCTCATCTCAAGCCTATTTCTACCACATTTGAAACAACACTTAGTGCCCACAAACCACCTCCCTTGATGCCTCTTACCACACCCTTGACAACTAGCAATAGGGATCTTTTTCTTTTCAAATTTAGGAACTAATAATCTAATAGAAGATGAAGCTCCCTCAAATTTGGGCTCTCTGGGCCTCTCCCTCTCCACCCTTACCATTTGAAGTCTTGACGATACTTATTTGTTGATTGAGGTGAGTTGTCAACTTTTTCACCGCTTTGGCCAATACTCATAGAGCATTGCGAACCTCCGAATTTTATATATCACCATCCTAAGTAGCTTGAGACATATTCTAAAATGTAATGGTTAGGGATTACTAACTCACCCTAGAGGACCTAACTCTACCGTGCAACATAGATCATGAAGAAGTGAAATGTTTCCTAAAATGCCTCATAGCCTCTCACTCATAGTTGTGTTGCACTTCACAACGAAGAATAAGGCTCTAATTGATGTGGTGTGTTGGACGTCAAACACCATTAACAATCTTTTGCTTGGTAATACAAAGTTTGTCATGACCAAAACAAGGGCCTAGATGTGACATGACGTATGGGAAACTCGAAGGAACCCTAAGCGAGCCTCTTAATATATCATACACAGCCTTTGTCGTAGAAGCAATTGAACACAATAAAAGAATAGAAATAAAGGCATAGGGACTAAGAGAAAATGTTCATTTCATGAAACATCCAAAGATCTGAAGAGAGTCAAGAACCTCTAAATATAAATCTTAGCGGGGGCTAAGACTAGTAACCACGCTCACCCTCACAGTTAAAGCATATAATAAAGAAAAAAGAATCTATATGTAGTGTAAATCAAGAGAAGTATGTCCTCAAAGTTGAGGACTCACCAACTTTCTTTGAGAGATATCGTACTAGCCACGTGGAGGAGGAGGAGGAGGATCAATTAGGGCTCTGATTCCTACATGGTAATATAATATAGGCATAGAGTATGCATAAGTACGTTTAGATGTACTCATTATATAGGATGCAATGCACCAATAGATAGGCATCATAATCAAAATGCATAATTAGGCAATAGGTGAACATATAACAATATTGCATACATGGATGATATTTGAAGAAACCATGCTTATATAAGGAACATATTACATTAGTAGGAATAAATCATCATCATAGGCCAAACAAATCTGTACTTGGAATCTAAGGTAGACCACCCCTTAGTAGTGATTGAGGAATCAACCCCTCAATTGGTTGATAGCTTACCACCTTTATCAAATATGATTGAGGTATCAACCTCTCAATTGAGTTGGGAAACAATGGAACCTTGGAAGTGGGTCTTAGAACCTAAACTTGTTCTCAAATTTGTATTGGGGTCTTGGTGAAGGCTCTTACGAGAATTTTACCCATTGGTTTAGGTCTTTTGGGAGGTTAAGATAACATTAGAAGTCTAAAATGTCATTAGAGTAATTAGAATTTATGAAAATGCCATTAGTGAACGGATGGAAAAATTGGCAAAGTTTTACCTCACTGAAAGCTTGATTGGTTACATGGAAACCCACGGGTTTTGTGGAGTGCCCATGATACAAGGCTTAGCCTCAAAATTGCAATTGGAGTAATTGAGAAAAAGTGAGCGTAGACATCACTTTCATAGGCCACTTTCACGGACCATATTATGTTACACAACCCTTGTAGTGGTCCGTTCAACTTCACTTTGAAAATAAATGTTGCAGGACACCCTACACCCCATATTGATGGTTTGTTTGACCTACCATGGCCCATTAAAAGTGACCGTGGAATAACACTTACCCAAAACTCCTCTCTTTCTCACTCTTCTTCAGTTGCCCCCACTACACGACCAGCCACACGATCAGTAGCAAGCCACACGGCCGGTGCCAATGGCCGTGTCACATTCTTTAGGCTTAAAAGTTCAAGTCTATCAAAATGGCCCATCAAACAGCTCACTTCCTGTCAATGAGCCCTTATGACATCACTGCACAGGAGGGTCTCACAAAAATAGTCATTACTCCTTCGTCCAAACTCGAAATGAGGTTAAACCAAGTGAGTTGAAAGCTAACTCAAAGTGCATTGATTTAAGATATTGTGGGCCATCCAATCTTAATTTTGCTAAAATTATGCTCATTTAAAGTTAACTCTTGCATGAACCAACACATAAAATTCAACTCATAGGGAGGTCTTGAACTCGTCTAAGTCCTAGACGCCTCCCATGAACCTAATACACCCCAACCTAATTAAATTAGGCTTGAAATACAGATACATAAGGGAATGGAGTTACGGGGTATCACATCAAGGCACTTTCTGGGATCACCCTTAAAATCACAATGTTCAACAAAAGAAGTCTCAATATAACAAGAGAAGTAAAGATAGTGTCATCGGACTTGAGGACTTACCAAGGCTTGCTTAAATGGATCATACTAGCTATGTGGAGGATAATCACATGGTTCTCTTATTCCTACATGGTAATATCATATAGGCATAGAGTATGTGTTAGTACATTGGAATGTACTAAGTATGTAGGATACAATGCAACAACACATAAGCTAATATAGTCAAAATACATAGTGATAAACAATAGATAAGTGAGATCTTAATATGATATGAATAGTCAATACTTGAAGTAAAACATTCTTTTAAGTCATTTAATTTACATAGAACATAATATATGTGTGGGAAGATACCCTAACCGTGAAACTAGCCCCAAAAGTATTCGAAAACGTACCTTGGAATGCCTAAAATTTTAATTTCCTTATATATCAAAATCCATTCATTATTTTGAAAATCCAACTTCATATTCATGATCAGGGGGTCAAAATTAGGTGAAAAAGGGTCTAACAAGATTTCAAAGCGAAAGACTAGCAGTTTCAGTTTTCATCTTATCCAGAATTGATCTACGATAGCATCGCGATGCGCAGCTGTCGCTGACATATGTTATTTTGGCCTCTGCATTGTAGACAATATGTAGATCTATGTATTTTATTGCTAGTGATTTCTATCTCGATCCAAGGCTTTTTGGTCTTGGGCCTAAGTGTTTCCAAACGTGTTTTTATCTATACTTAGCCAAATTTCACCCTCATATCATGCTAAACATTTCCCAACACTCACTAAGTGACTTAGTCATATTTTCACTCTCCAAACTCAAGTGCCAAACCCTCATCCCAAGATAAGATTCTCCTTCAAGGTTCTTCTTTAAGCTTCATGCTTCAAATCTCCATCTTCAATCTTCACCAAGTTCATCCTTAAGCTAAGGCATGTGGGTTTCTTTCATGAGTTCCTTTCACCCATGATACCCAAGACTCCTTTTACTCAAAGTGAGTTATTTAAAGTTTATTTACAAATGGGTCTTGCTTATTATGAAATTCACTGCACACTATGTTAAAGCTATGTAAAGTTGTGACTGTTTTGCTATGTTTTGAGCTATAAATCTTTGATCAATTATAAGATTTTATGAAGGGTTTTGATGTATATTTCTAGAGGGTGTTGCAAGGTGTTGATTGGTCATTTTACATTGAACTTTCTTGCATGATTTCATCTCTATACTTCATGGTTTTATACTAGCATTACACACCCTCTAAGTGCTTGATAAAATATCTGTATGTGGTTTCTTCAGGAGTTAAAAGTCTGAAGCATGAGATATGATATGATTGACTACATGATGATGAAATATGCTATGTATAGAATATATTCTATATAAAGTATTGCATTAGACCATGCCCGATTCGGGTGACCTTGTTGAAGGGTCAACATCTCAACCGTTAGGGTGATAGGTGCTATTATCACTAACATTGATGAGGGGTTTGTATCTCACAAGCTAGAGTGTTGGGTGCTATCCTCACTCACCTTGATGAGGGGTTTGTACCTCATACACTAGTCTGATGGGTGCTACCATAACTCACCTTGATGAGGGGTTTGTACCTCATACACTAGGATGATGGGTGCTATCATCACTAACCTATAAAGGGGTTTGTACTTTGGAAATCTATCTTGGTCTATTGTGCACAAATGATATTCTATATGTGCATGAATGACTTAAGCATGTTTTACTTATACATTAATCATACATCTCATATTGTTATAATTATGCCTATTGCCTATTATTATGCATTCTAATTATGATGATCAATTCTTGTTTACATTGCATCCTACATACTTAGTACATTCAAATGTACTAACGCATACTTTATGCCTACGTGATGTCACCATGTAGAAACAGGTGCCCAAGTGAAATAATCCTCTTCCTCCATGTGGCTAGTTCTATGCAACTTGAAAACATGCAGTTTTCATATTAAAGAAGATTTGGGCTCTATGGGTGAAAGGGCCCAAGGGATGAAACTCACATACCTCTAAAATCTTGGTTATATTCATTTCTCACTTAACGTTTCCCCCTGATTGAGAATATGAAGTTAGAATTTTGATATCATGCATGGATTTTAGGATGTTCAATATTTCTTCTTTAGGAACATTTATCCCTCAATGTCAAAGAAACGAGTATAAGAGAAGTAACTAGGAAGATTTTAGCCCGACATAAGTACAACAAAGGTATTTAAACATCATTCTCAAAATCTCAATATGAATGTCAAAATCACCATAAACTTGTCAACATAGATATAAATGCTTGCAAAATGACATAAGGGCTGAAACTTAAGACTTGAAATCATAAAGGGAACTTAAATTAGTACCTTTGGCTTGAGTAGAGTGGAAGAGTTATTGGTATCACTTTCTCATGTTCGCCTTGGCTTCCTATGTGGCACTTTCAACTTATTGGTTCCTATAAAGCACCTTGATGGAAACTATATCTATGTTCCTCAACCTCTTCACTTGCCTATAAAAAGTTATCATTGAGACCTCCTAAGTCAAATTATCTCCTACAACACCCACAACATCAAAAGACACAATGGCACTTAGTTCACCAACATATTTTCTCAACATGGACATATAGAAGATCGAATGAACTATATCCATCTCCATATGAAACTCCAACTCATATGCAACCTTACCCACTCTCCTCAAGACATTATAAAGAGCCACAAATATTGGGCTTAATTTCCCCTTCTTGCAGAACTGGACCAAATCCTTCATGAGTGGGAGTTTCAAGTAAACCCAATCACCAACATTAAATTCAAGATCTCTTCTCCTCATATTGGAATAGGACTTTTGTCTAGTTTGGGATATTTTCAATCTTTCCCTAATCAACCTCACCTTTTCCAAGGCTTCCATTACCATATTCGATCCTAACAAAGCCATTTCCTCCACTTCATACCACCCAACTAGGATTTACAATACCTATAATAAAGAGCTTCAAAGGGAGGCACACCAATGCTTGAGCGTAAGCTATTGTTCTAGAAAACTTAATGAGTGGAAGATGTTCATACAAACTACCCTTACACTCCAAAACACAAGCTCTAAGTATATCTTCAAAGGTTTAAATAGTCCTCTCAACTTGACAATCCATTTAAGGATGAAAAGTCATGCTAAGATTAACCTTAGTAACAAGAGCTCTTTGGGAGGACCTCCAAAAGTGAGAAGTGAATTGATCCCCATGGTCTGAAGTGATAGACAAGAGTACCCCTGATGTGCTATCAAATTACAATATGTTTGATGCCTAAAATGGAGCATTTTGCATGTTCTTAATCTAACTTTTTATGGCTTTTATATTTTTTTGTGTTGTTCTTGCAGAAAATACAGGTTGGCAAGATTTTGGGAGTACATTGCAAATTTTGATGAAATGCAGGACATATGAAATTTAGGCAGATTTTAGGACAATTTGGTCAAGTGTCTTCTCAGTTGAACTAACGCCAAAAGGGTACTTTTCTAAGTAGCATGGTTCAAAATCCAAAGAATGATGGCCATTGCATGGCGGTCATGACAAGTAGTGGGAAAGAACCATAGATCCACCACTACCGGTAGTCAATGAAACCTGTGAAAAGGGTGTTGATGACAAGGGTAAGGTTCAAAAACGAAGTTTTGGAAATTAATAGGATGTAAAGTGAAGAAATGAATGAGCAAGCAAAAGAAAAGATGATCCCAAAACCTCCTCCACCTTTTCCTCAAAAACTAAAGAAGAAGGAGAAGGATGGTAAACTCACACTCTTCCTTTCTATAGGTGAAGAAATTATCTATTAGCATCCCCCTTCTAGAAGCATTTGTAAAAAAGCTCGAGTATGCTAAGTACATGAAGGATTTCATTACAAAAAACGCACACTGATCTCAGAGCATTTGGAAGAACTCCAACAATATACTGCCATCATGACCAAATGCCTAGTCCAAAAGAGGGAAGACCTGGTGCATTAACTATTCCTTGTACCGTTGGTGATGTAGAGTTTGCAAGAGCATTATATAATCTAGGAGCAAGCATAAATTTAAAGTCTATTTCCATTTTCAAAAATCTTGGTCTTGGTACTCCTACTCCCACAAGAATGCAATTACTCATGGCGGATAAATCTATTTAAAAGCCAAAAGGGATACTTTTTTATATGCTTATAAAAGTTGATAAATTCATCTTTCCTGCTAATTTCGTGATACTTGTTTGTGAGCTTGACTTTGAGGTGCCCATTATAATGGTTTATGTGGATTCCAGTCAACTATGGTTTAGGGTCATGATGCAGAGGTTGTTTTTGACATCTGCTAAACAATGAAGCACCCAAACGAGTTCAAGAGCGAAGTATGGGCCATTGAGGATTCCTGATAATGGATGATGACTAATTCAAGCCACGATGTTAAGTTTTTAGGAGGCAACCCAAGTGTCTTTCATGTTTTTGGCTTGTTTTTAAGTTTATTTTTGTTGTTCGAATTGTTATGTAGTGGATTGGTTTTTGGTTTTGGTTTTAAAGACATTGCATCAGTTGTATAGTTTTGAAGATTTGTGTGTTTTGAGATGTTGGTTGTGGGTATGAATCAAGTGCTAAAAGTGTGAAGAATGGCATTTGAAGCAGTCTATATGACCAGGCCTACGAGCTATAGTGCATACTATGACTCCTAGTCATGCCTCATAAAGGGAAACAGTGTTTGATTAAAATTGATACATAAACTATGAGCCAACCTTATGATTCGCAGTACATGCTACGAGTCGTAAGAGGGGGTCGTAGTACCCAGGCATGAATTTTGATTTTTTCTATGTGTGTGGATCTACTACGAGACCATTACCTATGTGTCGTAGGTAGGTATATGGCTCGTAGTCGTTGTTTCATGACCTTAATCTGTAGAATTTTAAAAGATGACCCCGTAGGGGTATATTAAGGGTCAAAATGATTTTAACCCCTAATTTCTCCATTATAACCCTTCCTCTAAAGTATTCCCAAAATGTCTTTTAACTTTTTTGGTCAATTTTCGACAACATACGTCATTTTCCGAAAAGATTTCTAGCGCGAACTTTTACTCTAGGGATCGGCTCTCCCTATCTCAATTAGTGCATCTACTTGCTTGTCATCTTCTCAATTGGAATGTTTTTTTGGTTAAATTTTCCACAAAATTTTTATTATCTTCTTAAATTGTTGGATGATTGTGTGTTTGGAAGAGATATTGAAATTTCCCATGAGAAAATGATTGTCTAGACACGAGAACTTGGGTTTGTTAATTAAAATTCCTTAATATTCTTTTGATTTATGAATTATCCCTTGTTAGTTAATTGTGATATCGATACCTTGTCATATCTATGGTTGATCATGCTTATTGTAGTGGATATTTGTGAATTGATAACCTGTTGGGTTCATGTCGATATGCAATTTGGTTGTTGATTTGTGTTTAGGTTAAGATTGATCTTTTAAGATGCCCTTTTTGTATGAATTTGCATCTGATATCTTTAAAATCTAGGATTGTGTGTTGGTGTTAATTGTTGTGAGTTTAAGGATCATAAATTCTTGGATAATTCTTGAATGTATTGGGAAGTTTTTGTTTGATTGTCTAATTATTGATATAATTCGTGGGATAATTATGGTTTGAATGTTCATGAATAGGGTCGTATGAAAATTGATATACCTGTTGAATTGATTGAGAGAGTTGCTTCAAATGATGTTTGAATTATGTTATGATTGATTATAGTTTGTCTGGTGAAGTTATAGGGACCACAGATGCCTGTTGTTTTCTTCTACGAGGCCTTACTATGACTCGTAGGAGGTCTTACGGGTCATAGCGGCCCTTTGTAGGGAACAACAGTAACCTATGGTTGCTTAATATTTATGATACAAGACTCATGTATGGCTCATAGTGTCCACTATGAACCATAGTGAGGGTCTTATGGACCGGTCTTGAGCTTTGAAGTATTTCTAAAAATTGATACGAGCCTAGACTATAACTCATTAGTCACCCTATGAGTCATACCTGTGCCTCGTACCTACAAATCTGCAGCTGATGCTGTGTAAAAAAAAATTCTGTGTCTTTCTCTTTTGTTTTTGTTTCTTCGTGCTTCTTTTTTTATTTGTTTCTTGATTAGTTAGACAAGATAGTGCTTATTTGTGGTATGGGGTGTAATTTTTAGGTACGATGCCTCCAAAAGACAGAAATGCTATCCGAGCTTTCCATAGGAAGCTCATTGATGAGACTTTCAACATTGAGCAGACTGAGGGTTCAGAGAAGTTCCATAGGGTTTGGACTAACCCCGATGCATAACTGCACTTGACAATTGATGGAGCCGCACATGCCACCATAGTAGTTGAGAGTACCTCCTAGTGTGAAGAGGGGGGAGATGAAGATGAGTTCAGGATCGGTTCAAATTCTCATGAGGCATCATAGAGTCAGTAGGATGAGGCAAAGTCATAGTCCCTAGTAGACCTATCTGTCTTCTCTACTAATCGTAGATGCTTCTGATGGGGAATTCCAGGTGTGGAAGAAATCTACAATAGGTTTTTAGATATAAAGGTATAGGGAAAGCATGTCTGGCAGTCTCACAAAGAGTCAATGCTAAATGATTCTGGGTTGAGAAGGGTTCCAGTCTTAGAGGCAGAGATTGATCGGCACGCGCTCAGGTGGTTGTTAGGGCGGCTGAGCAACTGTTTCCCATAGTTACTCTAAGAGTTCTAAGCCGCCTATGCTACTACCATCTTCAGAGATCTTCTAAACGCAAAGAAGGTCATTGATCATCCCATACAATAAGAGGTCTTAGTCTAGGGTTCAGAGAGTCAACATATTAGAGGAGACCATTCACAAGGTTCAGTTTGGTCCTAATTATAAGGTGCCACATTCAACTACCGAGTATAATGATAGAGTTGAGAAGATGAGGCTAGCGGTGATGGGGAAGAATGTATACTTAAGGATTGAGCTTCTATGATTAGTGGCTAGCCAAATATTTGAGGGCACTGCCAAACCAGCATGGGTCAAAAACCATGCTGAGTCAATAGTGAAGTCTTATCTCTCCTTTTCGGCAAAATTCTTGTGGTCTATTATTCGTTCGCACATCAGGCCTACATTTAAGGATAATGTAATAACTTTGGAGTGGATTGTGTAACTAGCCCATATCTTAGTTGGCTATGATATAGACTGGGCACACGTCATGAAAGAGCAGATTTATAAGTCTACGATCCGGACTAACACCTCATTGTCATTCCCCATCTTGATACATAGAGTATGCAATGAGTCTGGACTTTGTGTTTCTCTCCACCTCGACCCACTTGTAGAGGCCCTATATACCATGCATCCTATCATGATAAAGACTGAAGACAACCTGATAGCCCTACCAAAAGTAGCTTTTCCTTCCATGCCAGATCCACTCTAGTCAGAGCTAAATACTGAGGTGTTTACTCCAGCTACCACCATATCCACTCTAGTTGCACTAGACCAGCCTCCAAAAATTGATACCGAGGTGATGCCCACCATAGATACACCTGCACCAATATCATTTTCTAATCTAGTTACTTTTGCTGACTACTCTATTATGTCTGCCTTTGCTTTTGAGGCTTTGGTGCACTAATTGCCTAAGTCAAAGTTCCAACTGAGCAAGTCAATAAACCAAATCTAGCCATGGATTCGTCATATGATCCAGGACTCTAATGGGAGGGCTAGAGCATTCACTCTTGATATTATAGACTGGAGAGTTATTGCGATGGATACTAGGGTCAACACTTTCGAGGATAGGTCTAGCAGAGGCTAGAGGGAGCACGACCTTCTGACATGGATGCTGTAAAAGAGGAGTTGGCCAAGTTTAAGGCTAATTTAATGACATTGTTAGCAGCACCGATAGGAGCCCCAGAGAAGGCAGCTGAGGGTGATGATTTTAGTGACTTATTTGAGGATTACCAATTGATAACAGGAAGAGGACTTTGAGAGTAATGATGCAGATGTGAGTCAAAAGTTATTGAGGACAACTGAGGAGGTGGCAAAGCTGGAGGAGAAGATTACAGACCAGGTGGTTCGAGAGTCTGTAACTATAGAGGGGCTAAGGAAAACTTGGGAGTAGCAAATTTTTCAAAGAGATAGTAGCTCGAATACAGCTACAACCTAGACCCCACAGGAGGAGCGCGAGCTCCAGGACCAGATGGATGTTAGTGCACGAGAACCATATGTTTGCTACTTTTGACCCCATGCATCTTGTCTCTAGATACTTTGTTCCTGTTCATACACTATGTTTTTACTATGCTTTGGATACTTTTGTATGTTTTATTTTGGATCATTATTTTTAATTTTATTCATACATATATATACCCACTTTGAGGATAATGTATCGATTTTTTTTGTGGGGTTTGGGAAGTTATGGACTACGGTGAAGTCTAATAGCCTTTAGTCCATAACTATCCTATTTTTTTGATATCCCAAGGTTTTCTTGCTGTGTTTGTTTTCCTTGTGAATGAGTTAACTTTCTGTTGAACCATCATATATAGGTGTTGTAGATAGCTTGTAGCTATATAGCGATTATAACTTTTGTCATGTATATAATCTTGAATGGTTTTCTGAATGTTTGAAAAAATGGGTATCCTTAAAATTTTTGGGATTGTTGGTTACTATTGAAATCTTGTGTGTGATTGGTTTGAGAATGTTCGTTGTTATGAAGCAAAGGCAAGTTGATGCTTGAAGCATGACCTGTGAGTCTATGATTGAGTGTGTTGGTTATGCCATGACTGTGTTAGCAAATTTTTGTCATGTTTATCTATTGTATACTAATTTAGAACTTGCCTTATTACTTTGAGATTGGATTGGAGATCTTAATTGATTATGAAAGGATCTTAGGCCATTGATCTTTAAGTTAGTCCACTTTGGCCAAAATGACCTACCAAATGTTGTAGTTTACCACTTGTTTGAAATATTTGAACCTTTCATGTCCCTTTTCTTTCTTGATTCTTGACTATACTAACCTTGTTTAGTGAAATACCTTGATATTGGACCTAGCTATCCTTGAACAAGTGAACCTTGATCAAGGCAAAAAGCCTAAGTTGAGGGTGGCCACCAAAGGTGGCCCTGGTTTAGGGAATAGATATACCTTAGGCTAAATGCCTAAGTTGAGGGTGGCCTATGCTGTTGTAAAGTAAGAAAATGAGGTGACTAGTAAAGGTATAAAGAAATAAGAGAAAATCATGTGCCAGGTGAGAGAAAAAGGAAGAAAAGGTGCCTTGAAATGAAAAGGATAGCAAAATGAGTTCAAAAATGAGGCACAGCTGAAGAAGAAAAACAAAGCACCCACAGAAGCTTAAAAATAAGGAATAAGGGAGGTCAAAATAAAAATGGCAAAGTTGTCAAGGTAATAGTATTGCAAAACGTGGTTCAAGGACGACTTTTAGTCAGTAATTGCCCAAAGTACCATAACAAAGCCCCCATGATCCTATGTTACAAGCCTATAAAGTCTTAAAGTGATCCTATTCCAACTAGTCAACAGTCCAGAGTATATGTATATGGGCAAGCCTATGGTGTTAGTTGTCATGCATGAATCTCATTTGCGAGAGTGAGGATTCTTGCAAAGTCCCTGAAATTTGATTTCTTTTTGAATGAAATGAGGGGACTTCTTTTCTGTGAGGGCATTTGCATGACATAATGGGCATATGACTTATTTGGTGATCGTGAATTGTTGATACTCCTTCGCTTGTCATAGTTTGATTGCTAGATGCATCATTACATCTTGGATTGCTTGGTGGCTATTCATTTAGGTTTTAAAAATGAGAGTTTGGTACTTGTGTTGGAATTGAATAATGTATATGCCATTAGGATAGTTGCTATGTATTTCTTATTTTATGCTTAGATCAAGTCGTCACTAGAGGACAAGCAACAATTCTAAGTTGAGGATGTTGATGTGCTACCAAATTATAGCATATTTGATTCCTAAAACGTAGGATTTTGCATGTTCTTAATGTTACTTTTTATGGTTTTTATGTGTTTTTGTGTTATTCTTGCAAAAAATACAGGTTGGCATGATTTTAGGAGAAAATTGCAGATTTTAATGAAGTCCAGGACATACGAGCCACCTTACGAGTTGTAGCCGAAGCTACGAGTCATAGTGTGCCCTCGTAGCAAGAAATAATATCTAAAAATTAGAAATTTACAAAGTGAAGTTTAGCTATACGAGGCTAACCTATGAGTCATAGGTCTCACTACGACTCGTAAGAGAGGTCCGCGTAGCTAGAAACAGTATTGCCAAAATTTGGACCAAGAACTGCAACTAAAGACTACGAGAAGAAAATTTGAGTCATACAGCAGACCACGACTCATAACAATAGATAGTAGCAACTATGAAAGATCGATTACAACTTGTAGGTAACCTTATGAGTCATACCTATGAACCATATCTGCTACCAACTGTGTTTTCTATTTTATTTTTAGGATCTTTTTGTAAATAGTATATATAGTTAATGATAGCTTTTTTGAAAAGGGACATGACACTTTTACAGATTCTACAACTTTGAATATTCTTAGATAGCATTTTCGTTAAGGTGTAGGGTAGATTTTTGTATTTTAATTTGAAGACCTATTTAGGGTGATTTCAAATCACTTTTACACAAACTCCATTGTTGCAGGCTTGTGGTTTCAATATCAAGGTGGTTTTATTCTTCATTGTTCTTGGGTAATCTCTAAATCATGTTTATTTTACTCATTGTTTGTGATTTTACCATAGCCATGAGTGGCTAATCACCCACAACTTGGAGTTGTGGGAATTATAAGGAGTTGACTTGAAATAACCAGAATTTTGTGCATTTTTTAGATTGGGTATTTGCATGTTTTGTCTATTTCCTTTCATTTTGAATGTTGTCTGGTGGTGGCCAGCACCAACCCCGCCAACTATCATGATCCTGACCAAGGTAGTGACGAATAGGAAAATGAAAGTAGATGACAGGACTAGATTGATGTGTTTTCGTCTAATTAACCAAACCTGACCAAGGGGAGGTTGATTGGGACAACGGGCAATGGTTATTGGCACATCATGGTTGCCGAACAAGCGCCATGATGAAATTCAATCTTCACCTTCACAAGAGGGCCGACAGAACTTAAGTTACCATCCTTCATGTAATGTCTCAATTAGAGTTATGTTATCTGGGGTATTTTGCATTAACAAATCATGGGGAACACAATTCAAATGTTGTCCCTCAATTTGATTGTCTCTTCGTATTAGTAGTGTAGCGTTTTTATCTTCTTTCATTTTAAATTACAAAACTCCCCCCCAACCCTCCCATTCTAAGGAATCTAGCCAATTGAATGCTTGAAATAATTATTGGTGAGTCATTTTTGTCAACCCTGTATTCCTTGTGGATTCGAACCTAACCTCTGGTTAGGTTTATACTTGATAGCGACCGCTTAACTATTAGAGCATGAATATCAACCCCATGTAACCTAACTAACTCATAAATGTACAACTTGTGCATAAGCTTCAGCACCACCAGTTTTCTTGATCTGTAGAAAGTGACCCGACTTTGTCATTTTATCCACAACAATCCAAATAGAGTAAAAAATGTTTCCTAGTCTTAGGCAACTCAACCACAAAATCCATATGGATCTCTTCCCACTTTCAAGTAGGAATTTATATATCTTGGTCTAGGCCATCCGACCTTTGATATTCTGCTTTCACTTGTTGGCAATTTGACATCCGGATATGAATATGGCAATGTCTCTGTTCATACACCCCACTAATACAGTCAAGTCTCTGTACATCTTTGTAGAACTTGGGTGAATGGAATAGGATGAATTATGGGCCTCCTTCAAGATCAATTCTCCCAAGTCATTCACATTTGGCACACACAATCTACCTTAGTACCTAAGGGAACCATCTCCCTCCTGGGAGAAAACCTCCACTTTACCATCTCTCACCAAGGCCTTCAACTCTAGCAAGGCGGGGTTAACATCTTGTTTTGGCTTTACCACCTCAATCAAAGAAGATTTAGAACCATGAACAACTACAATACCCCAATTATTAACTTCATCAAACCTAACCCCCAACCTAGCCAACTGGTGAACCTCTATAGCTACCTCTTTGCCACCATCATCAACATGAGATAGATTATCCATAGACACCTACTTAGAGCATCAGCCACAACATTAGCTTTGTCGGGGTGGTAATGCATACTCATATCATAACCTTTAAGAAACTCTATTCACCTCCTTTGTCTCAAATTAAGATATATTTGGGTGAACATATATTGGAGGCTCTTATGGTCAGTAAACATATGAACATGAACCCCATATAAGTAGTGATGCCAAATTTTCAAAGCAAATACTATGGCCGCAAATCCAAGATCATGGATGGTATAATTCTTCTCATGCACCTTAAGTTCTCTAGAGGCATATACTATGATCTTACCATTTTGCATCAAAACACACCCCAAACCAATTCTTTAGGCATCATAGTATACAACAAATCCTTCTAACCCTTCTAGTGGAGTAAAGATAGGAGCGAAGACAAGCTTATCTTTTAAAGTTTGGAAAATCTTTTCACACTCATTGGTCCACATAAATTTCATGTTCTTCTCTGACAATTTAGTCATAGGTGAAGTAATAGAAGAGAAACCATTTACAAACCTCTGGTAGTAACTCGTCAAACCCAAGAAAATTCTAATATCTGAAGGAGTCAAATGTCTCGGCCAATTTCTAATCACCTTTATTTTCTTAGTTTTCATCCAAAACTCACATTTCTCATATTTTAAATTCAACCTCTCCTCCCTCAATATTTGCAATACAACCCTTAAGTGATTCACATGCTCCTGCTTACTATGAGAATAAGTCAAGATATTATCAATAAAAACCACCACAAACAAGTCAACGGGTGTTTAAAGACCTTATTCATTTGATCCATAAATATAGTCGGTGCATTAGAAAATCAAAAGGACATAAACATAAACTCAAAGTGCCCATACCTAGTTCGCAAAGCCGTCTTAGGAATGGCACACTCCCTCACTTTCACTTGGTGGTACTCGTACCGAAGATTAATCTTAGAAAAGTAACTAGCCCCTTAAAGTTGATCAAAAAGATCATCAATCCTTTCGTAGAGGGTACTTGTTCTTTATGGTGACTCCATTAAATTGCCGGTAATCAATGCACATTCTAAGAGAACCGTCCTTTTTCTTCACAAATAGCATCAATGCACCCCAAGGTGACTTACTAGGTCTTGTAAAACCCTATTCCAACAAATCCCTCAATTGCTCCTTCAACTCCTTCAACTCTGTCGGGGTCATACGGTAAGGGAGAATAGAAATGGGTTGAGTATTGGGAAGGAGGTCTATACCAAAATCTATTTCCCTTTTGGGAGGAACACCGGGAAGCTCAATGGGAAAGACATCAAGAAACTCCTTAACCACCGAAACAAACTCAATAGGAAGGACTTTGGACTCAACATCCCTAACAGTCACAAGATTATAGAGACAACCCTTAGAAATCAACTTTTGGGCTTTAAGACAAGAAATGAACCTATCCTTAACCACCACCTCACGGCATTCCCACTCAAGAATGGGCTCATTAGGGAATTAGAATTTAACCCTATGGGTTCTACAATTAATAGAAGCATAATATGTGTGCAACCAATCCAACCCAAGAATGACATCAAAATCCACCATGTCTAGTTCAACAAAATCACAAGGTAAGATTTTATGCAAAATGAACACAAGACAATTTTTGTCAACTCTTTTAGTAATAATGGAGTCACCAACGGGGGTATACACTTCATAAGGTTGACACAACAATTCGGGACTAACATGAACTTTTTTGGCAACAAAAGAAGTAATAAAAGAAAGAGTGGCACCCAGTCTATCAATGCATATATATCAAAATCAAAAACGTTTAACATACCGATAATGACATCGGGCACCTCATTCACCCCTTGTCTCCCTTGAAGAGCATAGAATCTATTTTTTATTGGTGCACCCCCTTGTTGGCCTCCTCTTCTCTTCAACCCGTATTTGTACCTTAGCCTTGTGGATGACCATCTATACCTTTGTTTTGAGCATGAGGAAAATTATTAAATTTGTGACCCATCTTACCACAATCAAAAAACGCATTAGAATTCCTCAAAAATGGACCACTATGATTGTTTTCACACCTTGGATATCTAGGTTTTATCATTCCTCCATTACCATCTTGGAATCTTGGATTATCATTAGGAAATCTCTTCTTAGGAGCATTGAAAGACCCTTGATCTTAGAACTTGTGGCCTTGCAGAAATTGACCACCCTTGGAATATCAGAATCCACCTTCTAAATGAGCCCTCTTGGACTCACCACTTCTTCTTTTTCTAAGCATTTCCCCCTCTAGTTGTTCGGGATATGTCATGAGGCAGGACAAATCCATATCATGTACTAGCATAGTGGCATGACACTCCTCATTAACCAAGTCGGATACTCCCGTCAAAAATTTGTTCATCCTTGTTCTAAGATCAGCAACCAATTGTGGAGCATACTTGGAGACTTGGTTGAACATAGGGGTATACTCCCTCACACTTATGGAACCTTGTTTAAGGTTCATAAACTCCATCATATTAGCCTCCCTTAGCTTGATAGGAAAGAGCAGAGAAATACAACTTTGAACTCTTCCCAAGGGACAACATCATTACTCCCCTTCTCCATCTTTCAATTTGTAAACCAAATTTGAGCCACCAATTTGAGTTAGTAGGCCGCCAAGTCTTCCTTTTCCTCCGAATTGAACCCCATGATGGACATAACCATGTACACATCATCTATTAACTCTTGGGGAACCTCATCTATCTTGGATCAAGGAATTCCAGTAGGTTCATTCTAGTGAAACCCTCACTCTAGAAACATGAGAGGGAGCATGAGGGTCTTGGGCCCCTTGGTTGATTTGGTTGCTCATAACATGATCCAACATTGCAACAGAATCACAGAACTCATCTTAGACTACCCCTCCACCTTGAGGAGCTTGAGGAGCCATTTTCTCCTTGGGTATACGGGCTCTCCTTTGCCTCCCTCTTGGTATTGGCATGATCTAGAATAACAAAGAGCATTCGATAGGGGAAAAGCCTTACACTTACATCTAAATCATGATATAGACCATAAAGAAGTGAACCACTTCCTAAATCGTCTAACAGCCTCCTATTAATAGTTCAGTGCTCTTCATAACTATGAATAAGTCTCTAATTGGTATGGTGTGCTAGATTTTGAGGACCATTAACAAACTAGTACTCTGATACCAAGTTTTTCACAAACCAAGCCTAGTACCTAGATGTGACACGGCGAATGGAAATCCAAAGGGATCCAAATAAGCCTCTTAGCATATCAATCACACATCCTTGGTTGTGAAAGCAAAATAAGCAATAACAATAGGTACAAAACACGTGAAATGGGACTAAAGGAAGTCTTTGATAAACATAAAAGGATAAAGCGTCAAGCTTGTAGCATAAACACATCATAATATTCCAACAAAGCCTCTACATAGAATGGAGCGGGGGCTAAGACATTTTTCAGGCTCACCCTCATAATCATAATGTTCAACAACAAAAGTCTTAATATAGAAAGAGAAGTAAAGATAGTATCCCCGGACTTAAGGACTCACCAAGGCATGCTTCAATGGATCGTACTAGCTACATGGAGGATGATCAAGTGGTGCTCTAGTTCCTACATGTTAATATCATGTAGGCATACAGTGAAATGCCCCAAAAATGTTCTTTAGAAATGCCCATAATCATAATTTCACTATATCTCAAAATTCGTGCATGATATTGAAAATTCAACTTCATATTATTAATCAGGGGTAAAATTGAGTGGAAAATGGGTATAACCAAGACTATAGAGGTCCATAGGAAAAAATAATTTTTGCTAATTTTTGAGAAATAGTGTCTATCCGCGCCTTGGCCAAGTCATACTAGGGGCGTGGACTAGTGTTTATTAGGCCTCCTTGATTGGTTTGCATTGTGCCAGTGATGCAGACCTACGTAAAATCTTCTTTAATTTTTCTATCTCAGCAAGGGCAATGAGTTCATAGCGCCATGCCCATTTAAATGTGAAATCTCTCATACTTAGCCATTTTTCAACCCTTTATCACTCAAGATCCTCTGAAAAACCTCTATACGATTTAATCAAATATTTCATCCAAATTCAAGTATCTCAAGCTTAATTTTGGATCTCAAAAAATCCATTAAAGCTCCAAGTCTCCTTTAAGTCTACATTAAGGAATTTCTAAATTTAGGTATGTGGGTTTCAACCATTGGGTCATTTCACCTATGGAGCCCAATCTCCATTTTTATGAAAATTACATATTTTAAAGTGTTTTATCTATGGGTATCTTCGATTATGGATTATGAGCACAAATTATGTTGGAGTTTTATGAAATGTTGATTTATTATACATGACTATCTATTTCAAGATTTTACTATGAATGGGTTTCATCTATTAAGACTATGCATTTTTTGAGATATGAATCTATAATTTATTATGACATTTGATACTGAATTTCAAGATATTTTATATGAGGGTTTTACTATATGTTTGTAGGTTGATCTGCATTGAGTTTTCTCATATTATTACACTCTTAAATTGTATGATTTTGAACGAGCATTATACACCCACCAAGTGTTTAATAATATGTCTTTACGAGGATTCATAGAGTTATGTATGATTTATTGCATGATTTATGAGTCAAGTGACATTTTGATGATTTTGGGCTTTCAAAAATATATTGAATTCATGCAAATGTCTGTGATGTTATAAATATTGGATTAAGCTCCTTTTCAAAGATTTTACCTCTTGTGGGCCTTTGACATTCATGAAAGGGTAATGTTTGATGATGATCTATTATTATGTTTTGAAGCTAGGCTCATTATTAGAAGTAAAAGATGTTTTAGAGCTACTCCTGTCATGTTTCTTACAAATTGCTAAAGTATGAATATTTGAATTATTCTGTGGGATTAGGCTTAGCACCGATGGATTGTGTGGCATGGACCATCTTCATGGGTTCATATTCCTTTTGTCAAACTATGTGCCAACATAGGAGTATACTTTCCCCTCACTTTACTCGGGGATCTATTTAGTGCACACTTCTTAATGAAATCCTTTTCGAAATAGGTCATGTTCCGGTAAGGAGGTTTACTTTATACGAAATGGGTCATGTTCCCATAAGGTGAAGTATAGTTTACCTTGACAAGTAGACGACCTCTTTACGAATGAGGGATAATCATCAGAGGATTCCAAGTTCTAGCTCACTTGGTCTTATTATTTGTAGATTGAGCTCTCTTCCCATATATGTATCATGTTCAATGCAAGTTGAATTATTTATAAGCATATTTTACTACATGCATTGATAATGTATGCCATATTGAGAATATGCCTATCTATTGCCTATTACTGTGCATTTTGACTATATTGGCTTAAGTCTTGTTGCATTGCATCCTATATACTTAGTACATTCAAATATACCAACGCATACTTTTTGCCTACATGTTATCACCATATAGGGGCTGGAGCTCCTCTTAATCATCCTCCAGATGGCTAGACGGATTACTCGAAATTAAGCTTAGTAAGTCCTCAAGTTTGGGCACACTATCTATTTTCTCGTTCTATTCCTAAGACTTCTTTATGTTAAACACTTGCCATTATGAGGGTGAGCCTATGAACTGTCTTGGTCCCCACTCTATTTTATGTTTAGAGGTCTTACTTGAATTTTATGATGTATTTATGCTATAAGCTTGACTCCTTATGATTTTATCATTATCAGAGACTTTTGCTTAGTCTCGCTTCTCTTTTTATATTATCTCTTGTTATTGTTCAATTTACTTCCATGATCAAGGATGTTTGATTGATATGCTAAGAGCCTTGTTTGGGTCTCCTAGCGGTCCCATTCATCATGTCACATCTAGGCCCTAGGCTTAGGTTGTGACAAACTTGGTATCAGAGTACTAGGTTATCAATGGTCCTCGGAATTCAACATATAAGTGAAAGGCTATGAGGCATTTTAGGAAATATTTCCCTTCTTCATGATCTATGTCATGCAATAGAGATGATTCCTCTGAGGCTTTTTCCTGATTCTTACCCGTTATGTTTCAGTTCATGTATTAAAAAAGTTACATTTCCAATGCGGAGGTTCGCAATGCTCTATAGATATTGGCCAAAGTTATGATCACCCAACTCAACTAACTGGTGGGAACCCTTGATTGCTCAAATGATAAGAGGGGAAAAACAAAGGCTAGGAGAACCCGAGCTAAGGGTTCTTCTTCTTCTACTGGACTACCAGTTCTTGGTGCACAAAGAAAAGGACCTTTTTTGCCACTTGTCAAGGGTGTGGCAAGAAACACCATGGGAGATTCTTGGTAGGGATTGTATTTTGCTTCAAGTGTGGAAGTGTTGGGAATAAGATGAGGTGTTTCTTGGTGGCCTCAAAGGAAGGGAGAAGAAGGGCACAATTGAAAGGGAGGCTCTTATATGCTAAGCCCAATGGTGATGGTGGGGTGACCCGCCCAAGGTGTCCAAAATATGGGAGGAATAATAATGGCACATATCTGAGGAACACTGGTGCATGCTTTGAGTGTGGCAAGATAGGCCACAAGATTGGTTACTATCCATATGTTCAAGTAAGGGTAAGGGTATTGGTGTTCAAGCTTCTCCTCTATGCCACTAGTATGGCAAACACTATCTGGGAGATGGTTTTGCCAATTTGAGTGCATGTTTTGAGTGTGGTGGAAGAGATCATTAGTCTAGATATTATCCATAGCTTACTAAGGACTGTGAGGATGACTTTTGATGTGCACAACCATATCCCTCTAGGGATTACTAGACTTGGCATGGTGCTTAAAAGGAATATCAAAGATTCTTTTATTTTGATGTGTATGCATTGATAGACCTAGGTGCCACTCTTTCTTTTATTACTCCTCTTGTTGCCAATAAGCTTCGTGTTAGTCCTGAATTGTTATGTGAACTTTATGGTGTGTCTACCCCCATTGGAGAGTCCATTATTGCTAGAAGAGTCTATAGAAATTATCTCGTGTTCATTTTGCACAAAATCTCATCATGTGATTTTGTTGAATTTAATTTGGTGGATGTTGATGTCATTCTTGGGATAGATTGGTTGCATGCATATTATGGTTTTAATGATTATAGAACCCATAGGGTTAAATCCTAATTCCCTAATGAGCCTATCCTTGAGTGGGAAAGTTATTTTATGGTGGTCAAGAGTAGATTCATTTGTTTTCTTAAAGCCCAAAAGTTGATTTCCAATGGTTGTGTTTATCATCTTGTGCAGGTTAGGGATGTTGAGTCTAAAGTCCTTTCTATTGAGTCAGTTCCAATGGTTAATGAGTTTCTTGATGTCTTTCTCGATGAGCTTTTCAGTGTCCCTCCCTAAATAGATATAGATTTTGATAAAGACCTCCTTTCCGATACTCAACCCATTGCTATTCACCCTTACCGTATTGCCCCGACAGAGTTAAAGGAGCAATAGAGGGATTTGTTAGAAAAAGGTTTTAGAGGGCCTAGTAAGTCATCTTTTATGATGAAAAAAGATGGTTCCGTTAGAATTTGCATTGATTACCAGCAACTTAATAGAGTCACCATAAAGAATAAGTACCTGCTACCAAGGATTGATGATCGTTTTGATCAACTTCAAGGGGCTAGTAAATTTTCCAAAATAGATTTTTGGTCCGGGTATCACCAAGTAAAAGCGAGGGATTGTGACATTCCCAAGACGGCTTTCTGGACTAGGTATGGGCACTTTGAGTTTGTAATTATGCCCTTTAGGTTGACTAATGCATAGGCTATATTTATGGATCTCATGAATAGGGCCTTTAAACCCTACCTTGACTTGTTTGTGGTGCTTTTTATTGATGATATCTTTGTTTATTCCCATAGTAAAGAGGAGCATATGGATCACTTGAGGGTAGTGTTTCAAATCTTAAGGGATGAGAGGTTGTATGCAATATATGAGAAATGTGAGTTTTGGTTAAATGATGTTGCACCTTTGGGACATGTGGTGTCGGGTAGTGATACTAAGTTGGATCCTAAGAAGATGGAGGTGCTTAGAAATTGGCCTAGACCTTTAACTCTATTGGACATTAGAAGTTTCTTCAGTTTGGCATGTTATTACCGGAGGTTTGTGAATGGTTTCCCTTATATTTCTTCCCCTATGACTAAATTGAAACAAAAGAAGTTGAAATTTGTATGGACTAATGTGTGTAAGAAAAGTTTCTAAACTTTGAAAGATAAGTTTGTATCTTCTCCTATTTCTCTCTATCGGAAGAGTTCAAAGGATTTGTGGTCGTTGATGGTTACAAATCTTTGTTGATTGGAGGAGTTAAGTCAAAACAAGACTCTAATGGTATAGTGGAGGTTTCCTCCTAAGTTGAAGACCTTGGTGCAGGATGGTATAGTGGAGGTTTCCTCCTACCGGGGAGATGGTACCTTAGGTACCAAGGTAGATCATGTGTGCCTAATGTAAATGACTTGAGGGTGTTGATTTTGATATAGGCTTATAATTCATCCTATTCTATTCTTCCCGATTCCATGAGAATGGATAGAGACTATGGGAAGGTACCTTCGTGAGGTTGGTGAGATGGTTTTGATTGTACTAGATTTAGTTATGTAAGCTTTGGAGAAGGTGAGGTTTATGAGGGAAAGGTTGAAGATAGCTCAAAGTAGGGAAAAGTCATATTCCGATGTGAGAAGTAGAGATCTTGAGTTTAAGGTCTCACCCATGAAGGGTGTGGTCCGGTTTGGCAAGAAAGGGAAATTAAGGCCAAGGTTTGTGGGTCCTTATAAAGTTTTGAGGAGAGTGGGTACGATTGCTTATGAGTTGGAGTTGCCTATGGAGGTGAATATGGTTCATCTGATCTTCCATGTGTGCATTTTACAAAAGTGTGTAGGTGACTGAAGTGCTATAGTGCCCTTGGATATTGTGGGTGTTCTAGATGATAATTTGATAATGAGGAGATCTCGGTGGAGATTTTAGATAGACAAGTAAAGAGGTTGAGAAACAAATATCTAGCTTCCATCAATGTTCTTTGGAGGAATCAACAAGTCAAAAGCGTCACATGGGGAGTTAGAGCGGACACGAAGAAGTGATATCCATACCTATTTCACTCTATTCAATCCTAAGATAGCAAATTAAGTCCTATCTATGATTTCAAGTCTTAAGTTTCAGCTTATGTCATTTTGCATGCATTCATGTTCAAAGTAACAAGTTTATGGTGATTTTTGACTTTCATGTTAAAGCTTTTTGAAAATAATGTTTAAATACATTTGTTGCATTCATATCAGGCTAAAATCTTCATGATTACTTCACTTATGCATATTTCTTTGACATTCGGGGATGAATGTTCCCAAAGGAGAGATATTGAAATGCCCTAAAAATGTGCTTTGAAAATTCCCATAATCATAATTTTCATATATCTAACAATCTGTTCGTGATATTGAAAATCCAACTTCATATTTTCGATCAGAGGGCGAAAATAATTGGGGAAGGGGTATAACCTAGATTTTAGAGGACCCGTAGTGTAAAATAATTTTTACTAATTTTTGAGAAACAGCGTTTGTTCGTGCACTAGCCAGAGCGTGCCAGGGGCACAGACTAGTGTTGGTTTGGCCTCCATGATGAGTCCATGTTATGCCAGTTATGTAGACCAATGCAAAATCTTCAATAATTTTTCTATCTCGGCCAAGGGCATATAGATTGTAGCCCCATGCCCATTTAAACGTTAAAATCTCTCATACTTAGCCATTTTTCAATTGTATATCACTCAATACCCTCTCCAAGACTTAGCCAAATATTTCATTCAAATTCAAGTGTCTCAAGCTTAATTCTGGATCTCAAGAACTCCATCAAATCTCTAAGTCTCCTTCATGTCTACATCAAGGAATCCTAAAATTTAGGTATGTGGGTTTCATTAATTGGGTCCTTTCACCCATGGAATCCAATCACCATTTTTATGAAAAATACATATTTTCAAGTTGTATTATCTATGGGTATCTTATATTATGGATTATGAGTATAAATAATGTTGGCGTTTTATGAAATATTTATTTATTATACATAACTATATATTTCAACCATGTACTATGAATGGGTTTTGTCTAATGATACTATGCTTGTTTTGACATATGAAACTATGATCTATTATGAGATTTGATGATCAATTTCAAGGTATTCTATATGAGGGTTATACTGTGTGTTGGTAGGTTGATTTGCATTGAGTTTTCTCATATTATTACACTCTTGAATTTCATGATTTTGAACAAGCATTATACACCTACCAAGTGTTTGATAAAATGACTTGACATAGATTCTTAGAGTTATTGATGATCTATTGCATGATTTATGAATCAAGGAATTTTACGATGATTTTAGACTTTCAAAAATGTATTAAATTCATAAAAATGTCTATGATGTTGTAAATGACGGATTAAACCCTTTTTCAAAGTTTTTACCTCTTGTGTGCCTTTGACGTTAATGCAAGGGTAATGTTTGATGATGATTTATTCTTATATTTTAAAGTTAGATTCACCATTAGAGGTCAAAGATGTGTTATAGATACACATTATATGTTTCCATGTTTCTTAAAAATTGCTAATGTGTGATTATTTCAATTATTCCGTTGAATTAGGCTTAGCACCGATGGATTAGATGTGGTATGGACTATATTCATGGGTTCATATTCCTTTCCTCAAACTATGTTCCAATATAGGATTATACTGTATCCTTGCTTTACTAGTGGATTCATTTGGTGCAATTCTTAATGAAATCCTTTTTGAAATGGGTCATGTTCCCGTAAGGAGGGTTACTTCATACAAAATATGTCATCTTCTCATAAGGTGAAGTATAATTTAACTTGGCAAGTAGGCCACCTCTTTATCGATGAGGATAATCAGCAGGATTCTTAATTGTAGCTCTCTTGGTCTTATTCTTTGTCGGTTGAGGTTTCTTCCCATATATGTATCATGTTCTATGTAAGTTTAATGATTTATAAACATGTTTTTCTACAAGTATTGATCATGCATGCCATATTGAGAATATTCCTATTGCCGATTACTATGCATTTTTACAATATTGACTATAATGATCCCAAAAAGTGCCTGAAAATGTGCCTCAAAAGTGCGTGGGACCGTAATTTCCACATTTCATAAAATTCGTGATATCAAAAATTTGACTTCATATTCTTCTTTAGGGGGTCAAATGCAGAGAAAAATGGGTCTAACCCCAATTTTGAAGGAAACAAATCAAAATTTCATTTTCCCAAAATTCACTTTCAAGTAAGGTTTTCGCACCCAAGGCGCGATGTGCCAAGGGCGCGCCTCAGTTCATTTTGTATGTTATTTTTCTTGTTCGGACTAAGACTTTTGAGTATTGGGTCTAAGTGTTCCTATGCATGAAAATACCTATACTTAGCCATATTTCACTCTCATATCACACAAGACATTTCCCATACTCTTTCAAACACTCAGACAAATATTTTACCCAATTCAAGTGCCACAAACTCAACTCCAGATCTCAAAAAACTCATTTAAGCTTCAAGATCTTATTCAAGTCTATGTCAATACTTTTTATGTAATTTAAGACCATCGTGGGTCCCCTACATCTATCTAAATTCAAAGGAATTTCCGTTGGCCAAGTTTTGCACAAGTACCTTTAGGAGGGTCATCTTCGAAATGGCATATCTTTTAGCAAACAACAAACTGGGTGTCCTATTACCTACAAAATCAAAGATCTTTGAGTAATGCTTCCAAAGCACTTGGTTACACCTTATTTAAATTTTGGATGAAGAAGTCATGCCCATTTTCATAGGACTTGTATGTCCAGGGGTATATATGGGTTTTTGCCAAATTTTATAAATTTAGCCATTTCTATTGGTATTTTGAGAATTACTATGGTATCTTAACACCTCCTAAAGACCTAACTCTATTACTAAAGATCAAATTCACTCCTCCTAATTGGAATACACTCTCAAATTCTCTCAAGGGCCTCCATCAAATCCCCAATACAAATTTAAGGAAACTCAAGAGCAAGCTTTGAATTCCAAGACCCACTTCTAAACTTCAAGTCATTCACAGCTCAATTTCATGAAATTCAAGGCCTAAGGTATGTGGGTTTCATTCATGGGTACCTTTCACCCATGAAACCCAATCTTCCATTTCTATGAAAATTACATGTTTCCAAGTTGTTTTGCTTATGGGTATTATTCATTAGTGTCATGACCCACCCTAGGGGCCGTGATTGGTGCCGATAGGTCACCCACACATACACTATACTGAATTTCCATTCACAACAGCTAAGGAATTTCCCAAAATTTTGACAGAGTTTCCTCTGTTTTTCTGACTAGCCTCACCTGCAAACTGAGAACCCAACAGTACCAAACATCACTATATGAACATATATATGAGAACCCAACAGTACCAAACATCACTATATGAACATATATATATATATATATGCGGGCCGACAAGGTCACCGCTGCGGCAGAACCGTCCAATAAATATATCATACAAACGAGATCATACCAACATAATTCCCACACCCATATGTGTCCACAGACCTATATACACAAAAATTGGATCATAAGACAGGGCAGGGCCCTGTCATACCCTCGAACTTGTACAAATACAAAATACGAAAAATACGGGTACAAGTATACACCAAACGATCTGCTCCTGATGCAAGGGAGCACTTTAACGGTGGACGAAAGTCCTAAGAAGACTGCCCTCTAACCTGTTTGTTTGTACCTGCGGGCATGAACGTAGCCCCCGAAAGGAGGGGGTAAGTACGAAAAGCGTACCAAGTATGTAAAGTAAAAAGTCTAAAATGTAAGTGAGTTCAAATAAGAAAATATAGAGTCAAACCTATATGTAAATATCAAAATATTTATTTATTAAAACATCAAAGTAATGCACATCGGACGGGAACGATGGCGACCTCCAAACGCGCGCCATACCACAGCATAAAACCAGAAGTTTCAAATCTCCGAAATCTCCAACACAAATTTCAACTGTAACAAAGGATAGGTGAACCAGGGCGATGCGCCAAGTGTTCACGTATCATAATGCATAAAGCTCATCATGCCCGTTTATGGAGCCGAGACGACGGTGCCACGCTCTCCCGTGAGCCGGGGCAAACTCAGCCTAACACTCACACGTGACGATGCCATCCC
>JAOTQJ010147991.1:0-33405 GCA_025642045.1 Solanum sejunctum
ACAATTATTAACCATGTCTCCACTTATGTGCATGTTCATATGATTCCATATATAGTACCTTCAAACCTGCCTAGATAGTTTGTCACCAAGTTACATGAGTTCCTGCTACAAAATAAAATTCACAAGTTATTCCAATTCATATGCATTTTATTATTTACGTAACATACTCTTTTCATAGTCATGTTATCTTGGGTGATTATCCGCATGTCACATGTTACATATACAGTCTTACAGCTCTAATATTATGGCCACCAAAAGAATCATCTCAAATGTAATTAAAAGATACAGTATACAGTTTTGATGGGTGGTAGCCCGAGGGGGTTCGTTACGAACCTGGCATAGGGATGATCCCAATACAGTATTATGGGTGGTAGCCCAAGGGGGTTCATACAGAACCTAGCATAGGGACTATCCCAATATGGTTACCACTGATTAGTTAGTCATATGATTACAGCTGTGCACAGATTTTACAGTACAGATTTTACAGTAAAGATAAAGTGATATAAAGAACATAAAGTACATGATTCCACAGCATAACTAAGGGTGGTCCCTGATCTTCTACAAATGCATGGTTTTATTTGAGTTGTTACTCTATATACAGTATATTCTGCCTTACATACTCAGTACATTATCCCTTACTGACGTCCCTTACGGGGGACCTGCATTTCATATTGCAAGTACAGGTGCTAGTAGATCTCTCCAGTAGGAGTGCAGGATATTCAGCTACTTTCATTAAGCTCCAGGTTGCTTCGGGGTTTTGTACATGTCTAGAGTTTACATGTTTTTATTGCACAGTTTGTTGAGGCGGGTGCCTGTCCCGACCTTTGTTAGATGTTTTTCTTTATTTAGAGGCTTTGTAGACTATGTAAAGCACAGTGAAGTCATGTCTCACTCTTTAGACAGCGTAGCCCCAATAGCCTAGTCATATGCATTTTCTTTTGGCTTGTTATCACTATTTATCTTCTCAAAGGCATGTCAAATTTAGAAACCCCTTATAATATGTACAGGTCACATATAGTTATAGGTTGGTTCTCTCAAGCTTTATTGGCAACGGGTGCTGGCCTGCCCTATGGGACTTTGGGGCATGATAGGTAGCTTCCAAGATCAAGAGTCTGACAATACTCCCAACAAGAGGGTTTCCAAGGATGGCGTGGCTAACTCCAAGTATCAAGGCAAAAGTGTTGGTGGGCAAGCTCTTACTACATACAACAAGTATGGAAGGTGCCATCCGAGGGATTGTTTAACTGGTTCAGGTACGTGTTTTTGGTATGGTATATGGATTATAATTTGAGACATTATTCGTAGGTCCTTAAAGATCATAAGTATAGTTGTTGACATTCTCAACCATACCTCTCTAGGAGTCACTAGTATTGGCACGGTACTTCGTAGGTAAGCTGAAGGTTTTGATTTTGATGGATCCAGGTTCCACCATTCCTTTCATTATTCCTTTTAGGTTGCTTGTGGGCTTTTTGTGTGTCTCAAGCTATTATATAAACCTTTAAAGTCTATCCCCCCTTTTTGTTGAGTCTATTGTTACTAGAAGGTTCATAGGTATTATTCCATGTTCATATTATATTAGGTCATGCTTTGTGACTTATTGGATTTGATGTGGCGGATTTTCATGTCATACTTAGGATGGATTAGTTGCATGTATCTTATGTCTCCTTTGATTGTTGGACCCATAGAGTTAGATTCAAATTCCCTAATGAACTCGTGTTTGAGCGGGAGGTTGTCAAATAGTAGCAAAAAAGGTAGGTCCATTTCTTGTCTTAAGGTCTAATCGATCTCTAAGGGTTGCATTGCCATCTTGTAAGAGTAGGGATGTTGAGCCTAAAGCCATTCTTATAGAGTCGGTTACAGTGGTAGATGAGTCCTTGATGTCCTTATTGGTATTTTGAATTTAGGGTAGACTCTTTTGGTTTGGCTAGTGCACCAACTATGTTTATAGGTCTCATGAAAAAGGTCTTTAATCCCTACCTTGTTATATTTGTGGTGGCCCTTATAGATGATATGATGCTTTGTTTTTGGAGGTGATGAAGAGCTTGTGGATCATTTGAGAGTGATGTGGTGAATCTTGAGGAATGTGAGGTTGCTTGCTAATTACGGTATAGTGGAGGCTTTCTCCCAAAGGGAGATGGTGGCTTTTGTTGCCAAAGTGGACTATGTATGTTTATGGTTGACAATTGGCTTAAGGTTTGTTGGTCCTCATAGGGTTTGGAGGAGAAACTGGTAAGGTTGTATAAGGATTGGAGTTGGCTATGGATATGAGTATGTTTCATCCAACTTTCCATATGTCTATGTTAAGGTAGTGTGTGGTGACCCAAGTGCTATAGTGAATTTAAAGAGGTGTAGGTGTGATGAAGGATAATTTGACTTATGAGAATGTTCTGGTAGAAATCTTGGATAGACAAGTGAGAAAGTTGAGAGGCAAGGATGTAACTTCCGTTAATGTTCTTTGGAGGAATCGACAAGACGAAGGATCACTAGGGAAGCCGAAGCGGTCATAAAGTAGCAATACTCGTACCTCTTTCACTCTATTCAAGCCTAAGATAACAACTAAGTCCTTCACTTGATTCCAAGTCTTAAGCTTCAACCCTTATGTCATTTGCATGCATTCATGTTTAAATTGATAAGTTTATGGTAATTTTGACACTTATGTTAAGATTTTTGAAATGGTCTTTAAGTGCATTGTTGCATTCTTGTATGGGCTGAAATTATATTGCTTACTTCTCTTATATATGTTTCTTTGACATTTAGGGACGAATGTCCCCAAGGGGGAGATATTGAAACGACCCCAAAAAGGTTCCAAAAATGTGCCTAAAAAATGCCCATAATCACAATCTTTATATATCTCAAAATTCGTGTGTGATATTGAAAATTTGACTTCATATTCTTGTTCAGCAGGTAAAATTGAGAGGCGGGTGGGTCTAACCCTAATTTTTGTGCAACCATAACAAAATTTGATTTTCTCGAGTTTGCGCAAAATAGTGGGGGTGCGCGATGGTACAGCTACGTGGACCCATCACGGACTTATGTATTATGTTGCCTATTTTTTGATATCAGTCCAAGATTTGGGGTCTTGGGCCGAAGCCTTCCTATGCATAAACAATACCTGTACTTAGCCATATTTCATCTTCATATCATTCAAGACATCCTCCAAAACCTTCTCAAATACTTAACCAAATATTTCACTCAAAATGCAAGTGTTCCAATCTCTTTTTGGATCTAAGGATTTCACCCAAGCTTCAAGTTATCATCTTAATCCTCTTCAAGAAAATCTCCAAAGTTAAGGTATGTGGGTTTCAACCATTGGGTCCTTTCACTCATGGTGCCCAACCTTTCTTTTCATATAAAAATGCATTTTTCAAGTTTATTTACACATGGGTATTACTTATTATAGATTATGACTATAAACTATGTTGGGGTTTTATGAAATATTGTTCAACTATGCATGTTTGGAGCTATGAAGCTAAGATCAATTGTGAGATTTGATGAGGAATTTTGATGTTTCTTTTTAGAAGATGTTTCCAAGTGTTAGTGGGCGGATTTACATTTGTTTCACATATTTTTCACTCTTGAATTGCATGATTTTGTAGTAGCATTACACACCTGCCAAGTGTTTGATAAAATTCCTCTTCTTAAGGATTCTTAATGTTTTGATGATCTATTGGTTGGTTTACGAGTCAAGTGACTTTATTATGACTTTGGGCTTCCTAAAGATGTGTTTAATTCATGAAAATGTTAATGATGTTGTGAAGCCAGATTAGGCTCTTTTCTCAAAGATTTTATCTCGTGTGAGCCTTTGATGTGGATGTTAATGCAAGGGTAATGTTGATGATGACCCATTCTTATATATGAATTTAGGCTCACCATTTGAGGTCAATAATGTTAAAAGCTACTCATATCATGTCTTCCATGTTTCTTACAAGTTATTAAAGCTATAAATATTTTAAGTATTTTGTGGGATTAGACTTAGCATTGAGTGGACTAGAGGTGAGTACCCATGTCCCAAAAGTACGTGCCACCATAGGTGAAGGGATTAGAGGTAAGTACCCAAACCTCTAAGAGGCAAGTATCCTAAATATGAATGGCTTGAGGCGAGTACTCGATTCACATAAGGCTTAGTGGATCCACTTAGGCATATATATGTGTATGTATATATATATCCCTATATATTATGTATTATGTAAGAAGAATGATTTACAAAGCATGTTTTACTTTAAGCATTACTCATGCATGCCATATTTCTATTATACTTGCCCATTGCCTATGTATATGCATTTTGAGTGTGTTACCTATCTCTTGTTGCATTTCATCCTGCATACCTAGTACATTCAAACGTGATGTTACCATGTAGGGACTGGAGCACCTATTGATCATCCTTAACGTAGCCAAATTGCCTTCCAAAAGATAAGCTTTGGTGAGTCCTCAAGTTTGGGGACACTAGCTATGCTACTCTTACTATTTGATGTCTTTTCCTTATGTTGAACTCTTGATATTATGAGGGTAAGCCCAAAAATTATCTTGGTCCTCGCTCAAATCTATGTTAGAGGTGTTGTTGGAACAAGTGATGTACTTATTTTATGAGCTTGACTCTAGAAATGCTGTATGACTATTAAATCTTTTTTTCCTTTAGTCCCAATTTTCCCTTTAATTTATATCTATTTTGCTGATTATCTTACTTTTGTGACCAAGGATGTGCGTTTGATATGCTAAGAGACTTATTTGGGGTTCTTTCAGGTTCTCCATTCGCCGTGTCACTTCTAGGCCCTAGGATCGGGTCATAACAAGTTTGAATACTGACTTGAGAATTCTTCCAAGCTACCTCAAGGTTCAAAACTTCCATGTATGTAAGGCTAACAAAAATATAGATTCTATTCTCGTATGTACGACAAAACCCAAATTGACGATGCTGTGAGTAAAATTGAGTCTCGTATGAATGGTTCTTGAAGGTTTTTCATAAATTCTACTGTATATATTTATAATTTTGCCTTAATTACCATTTTTATGAATTAAATGCTTGAATTATATAATTTTGCCATACTTCATGAACCTTACCATGATTTCTTATTATTTTCACATATTTTACTTAATGAGTGTGCATGAGCATAATTTCAGCTTAAGGAGTCTCTATAATCCCTAATTGCTTTAGTTCTACATTTGTTCTCCTAAAAGCTTCGAGTTAAAATGATGCATGATTGAGTCCTTATGAGTCCATAACTGAACCTTAAATTGATGTAACCAAAGGGTTGATAGTTGATGTGACGAGTTGAGTTGATAAATGACCAATAAGACTAGATGAATGAGTTAACTATAGAGTTGATGTAGAGTTGATGTCTTATGAGCATATTGAGTCTTAGGAGGAGTACTGAGCACTCAATTGAGTGAGAGTAAGTCTAACTCAAACTCAATAACTACGTAATCAGTGTAGGAGAGCATTGAACTGTAACATCGGATGTTTTTTATTATCCTAAAATGAGGAGTTGATTTTACTTATTTTGGATCCATTGATGGGATATCTTATACCTCCAACAAGGTATTGGATGGATGTGGCAATGATATCACTTCATTGTATCATCACAGACTCATAGGTGATGGTTATCGGCTAGAGAAACTCCCAATTAGGCCTTGATAATAATTTGAGTTGAAGATACATAGATGATGGATGTGTAGTCATTGTCTAAATTATTCTTACTTTAGACTCTTGACATGATGATTGAGTTTCCTACTTCTTGAGTTGAGCTATTTGAGATGATGTTATTCTTTCTTTAAGGCAAGCAGACTTCTAACCTTTTGTTGCCTGTGAATAAACCTTGTATGCTCTTATGTGCATAGAATTGAGTACTTTGGAGGTAGAATTGTATCATTTTAGGTTTAATCATGATATTTAGGGTTATGACAATTTGGTATCAGAGCCTTAGGTTCATTGGTCTCATATATGTGCAAACCTAGTCTAGTAGTGTCGTGAGGATCTATGTGGAGACATCTATTACTTATCTTTAAAAGACTATGAAGGTTGTTAGGAGAATCTGTTATGCTTCATTCCAATCCTTTCATGCATGGATTTTGTTTGGTATTGAGTGTTTATATATCTTTTTGACAGATGGCAAGGACCAGAGCTACTGTGGCTGCAGGACAAGGGGAGGCTACCCGTGATGTTTCTTTTGAGACCACAGCTAGGGGTAGGGGTCATGCCCAAGGATGAGCTAGAGGTTGGCATCGAGGAGCCATACCAAAAAGAGACAATGAGTTGGGTATCTCCCACGATCTAGCCATGGAGCCTAGATAGGAGTAGGTTCCACATGAGTTTGCTATAGCACCACTACTCCAAGGTACAATTTTAAGAGTCATGGGTGTGTTAGAGACCTTGGGAAAGTCAGGTATACCAACTAACACTCCTAGTACTTTATAAACTCAAATCAGGGTTCAACCTCTGCATCAATAGCAGGCCATCGAGGCCTAGGTTCAGGTGGAGCAACTACTAGCAACTCCAATTGTTGAGATTCCACTAGTTGTTGCCTTTGCTGTGATAATCAACATAGGTACGAGATTTTAGAAAAATGGAGCCACCTCAGTTCCAACCTGGCAAGATTGAGGATGTATATTAGTTCTTGACTTCTTGTAGAGAGCTACTTGAGGTCGTGGATCTAGTAGAGACACATGGTGTAATAACCTCAAAGGTCATATTTGATAGTTTTGATCAAATTACTATTTTGCCCCTCCTTAAAGTTGCCTTGGATCATTTTTGGATAAGTCTAAAAGTTAGATTTTGAAAAAAAATTTAAAAGTTAGAGTTTTCAAAAGAAAGAATTTTAAAAAGCTTAAAGTTGAAAATTTCACATTTTTATGTCATTTCGAGTTTTGAGTTTTGGAGTATGATTCTGTCGATTCCATTAATTTTGGAATGTCAAATCTAGCCTAGGAGAACTTGCAAACTGAATGCGAAGTTAAAATGGAGATTTTAGTCCCAAAGATGCATTTTCAGTTATTTTGGATCATAGGTTTGACTATGGTCATCATTCGGGGTTCTGGAGCTCATATCAAAATTTCGTCAGTTTCAGTGGTTCTGATGGTGAAACTAACACTACAAATGCCTTCCCTGTAATTATTAAGGCTTTTGGGAATATTTTGATCTTTGAGTCTGAGTCTAGTTTAAATGATCTTTCTTGCGTTAGGGACCACAGACGTTTCAGATTCGAATTCGAATGATTTTATTGATTCTGGATCACTATTTCTAGCAGGTTACTATCTTTGCTTTGTGTTCACGGGGTTCAAAATGAATCCTAGGGGTCTTTGTTGTGGTTTTATGGGCTGATTTTACTAGTTTTTGACTATTTTCGGTGCAATTTCAGGCTGTTCTCAACCTTTGGGCTTATAGCTCCATGTTCACGGAGGTCAATTCACTTAGACCTCTACATTCGCGGGATAGGGACTGCGTTCGCAGAGTTATGGGTGTGTGAGGTCCCCTAAGCCTTTCCATTCATGGAATATACTTCCGCGTTCGCAAAATGCTGGTCCCCTCTGACTTCTATGTTTGTAGAGTGTTGTTCATGCCTAAATAATGGACTTCACTAAAAAACGTTGCTTAACCTTTTTCCACCATTTATGACATTCCAAGCTTCATTCGAAGGATAATTTTCGAAGGATGTCAAAGCAAATCAATTGACTAAGTATTTTCTAACCTGATTTATTTTTTATATTGATTAAATTTGTGTTTTAACTTCTAAGTTGGGATTTTAATGGTGAAATTTGGGAATTTATGGGTTTGGGTTCGTAAACTCTAATTGTTGATTTCCCCCTTATCTTAAGTCTATTTTCAAAACCATTTTCTTTGATAAACTCGTTATTATGTGTAAAACATTTTCTTACATTAAATTTCGATTTTTTACTACATTTTTTGGCATGAGATTTTAGACCATTTTTGTCTTTCTATTTGAGTTAGTTGATTTTAGTGTCATTATATTCGTTACATAATTATCAAGTCATTTTTGAATAGATTTTGGTGACTCATAGAAGGGCAAAAGCGGCAATTTTGACTTGATTCGAGACTTTAGTTGAGGCAAGTAGACTTCTAACTTTTTGTAGGTGTGAATGAACCTTTTATGCTCCTATATGTGTTTAATTGAGTACTTTGGGGGTACAATTATATCATTGTAGGCTTGATCATGACTTTTCGTATTGGATATTTATTCATATGGCACTATATTGAGCTATAAATTAATTATGAATTTGTAATCTATGTGATCTTGAAAATCTTTTTATATTGATAGCGAGTTGTTGCTTATATTGTGATATGATTGATACATTGAGAATGCAATGATATTGAGATACTAATGATACAAAGATATTAATGGTATTGAGATATTGAGATCACTATGACGTTTATATTATGATATAATTATGATCATTCACATTGCATCTATTATTATTTATACGTTGAAACTTGTGATGGGTACACTATGAGTGAGTATGGTGAAATATAGATTGGTGGTTGAGGTCTCTGCTGGTCAAGCTAAGGTAATATATCGATGGTCTGAGGTCGTATCCAGATAGGTGACATATGCCGAGGTCATTGCCAACAATGATCACAAATACATGATCCATGTTTGGCCCCCATGGGTTTCATATAAGGTAGTCATCTTATTAGTGGATATGTATTCTATGATAGACATGCATCACAATTATTTGATATTGCATCGCATTATTCATATTCTATGAGATCGATTCTATCTCATATAATATATGGTTGACATTATGTATTATTTACGAGATTGTGTATTTATTATATCTCTGATCTTGAGTAAGAGTTGGACCTACTTATATACTTATGTGTTGAGGAACTTTGTCAAATAAGTAGTATTACATCACTGTGATCTGTATAATATATATTGTTCTAGGATTTTTCTGAGTGAGAGGTTGTAGTTTGGTGGTTTACTATTGGGATTTAAGGAGTTACTTGTGTTCCTCATTGCCTTACTTTAGGTTAGTTCTATTTGTCGAGTACTCTATTGTTTGGTGCTTACCCCTGCTACATTTTTGTAAGTTGTGGACCAATTCCATCCTTCTAGACTACTTTCTTATTGGATCGAGCTTTCAGATTTCTTGCGAGGTAGTTGCTTATGTCTTCAGCAGACCTTGAGTATTCCATTTTTATGTTCTTGTTCAATTTAAGGACTAGACATTATGCTATGTATTTCCTTTGAACATTCTATATTTAGAGGCTTGTACATATGACAACAATTCTTGGGATGATATTAGTTATCTTTCACTTATCTATACTTTAAGACTGTTATCTTCAGCTTATGTTATTATGGCTAAGTTATTTGGGTTTGGGCTGACTCGGCTTGGTGGATCAGGTAAGTGCCGTCATATCTGGATTTTCAGGTTATGATAATTTGGTATCAGAGCCCCTAGGTTCATAGGTCTCATATATGTACAAGCTCGTATAGTAGAGTCTTGAGGATGGGTGCAGGGATATTTGTTACTTATCCTTGAAAGCTATGAAGACTTTTAGGAAACTCTCTTTTGATTCATTCTAATCAATTTGTGGGTAGGATTTTTATATATATATTGAGTGTTCGTGTGTTCTTTTGATAGATGGCAAGGACCAAAGCTACCGGTGCTACATGTCAAGGAGAGGTTGCCCCTAATATTACTCTTGTGACCCCAGCTAGGGGTAGGGGTCGTGCCTTAAGATAAGCTAAAGGTCAGGTCTAAGGAGCTGCATTGATGAGTAACTATAAGCGAGGTATCTCCCTCGAGCTAGCCATGAAGCCTAGAAAGGAGTAGGTTCCACATGCGTTTGCTGCAACATCACTACTCCAGGGTACACTTTTAAGATTCTCGGGTCTGTTAGAGACTTTGGGGAAGGTAGGTAGTCCAGTTGACACTCCTGGTACTTTAAGAACTCGAGTAAGTATGTAGCCTCAAGAAGCAGGCCCCAAGGCCTAGGTTTTGGTTGAACAACTGCTACTAGCTCTAATTGATGAGATTCCACCAGTGGTTGCCCTTACTGATGATGAGCAACAAAGGTATGAGAGATTCTGGAAGATGGATCCACCTTAATTTCAAAGTGGAAAGATTTAGGATGCTCATGGGCTTTTGACTACTTGTAGAGTGTTATTGGATACCGTGGGGCTAGCAGAGACACATGGTGTGAGATATGTCACCCTCCAGCTCTGTGGGCCAATGAAGGAGTGGTGGAAGACTTATATAAGATCCTTACTAGCTAGATCTCCTCAAATGACTTAGGAGATATTTTCTGATGCATTTTATGATTAGTTTGTTCCTTAGAATGTCTATGAGGAGAGCTAATTGAGGTTTGAGAGTTTTAGGCATGGCACTATGATAGTTTCAGAGTATGAGATTTGCTTTTACCAATTGGCTCATTATGCTGTTATGCTTCTAATCAAGGCAGAAAGAGTTCATTGATTTGTGAAAAGGCTGGTTTATCCTATTAGACAACCTATATTTTGGGTATCTAGAGATGGAATCTCTTTCTAGTCAGTGGATAGTACTTCCAAGGAAGTGGAGTTGATGTAGAGGGAGGAGTTAGGGACCCCAAAAGGGTTCATATATCAAAATAATACTAAGGTTCCTCATTAGGGGTAAAGGTATGTTTAGAGGAAGTCGTTATTTTTAGTAATACGTGGTTCATATAGCTTTACGGGCTTCTGAGGGAGGCCCTCGTGATTCCTACAGTGCAGGTCAGAGTTCATTTGATGCCCGACAGAGGCCTATTGACCGAGGAGACTATAGTGCCCCTCCTGCTCTCTTACAATAGTGGTTCACTCTTAGATCTTGCTATGGATGTGGCTCTCCTGATCACATGATGCGCCAGTGCCCTAGAAAGACTTATTTTGGGTCATACAATGAAACACCTATTCGAGATCTAGCACCACCAGCCAGAGGTTCAGCTCAACAGTCGGGGAGTCGAGGCAGAGGTCAGACTGATAGAGGTTCGCTTATATGAGTGAAGGTCGAGGTGGCTTTTTCTACGCCTTTCTAAGTTGATCCAAGGTAAAGGCCTCTGATGCTGTGATCACAAGTATTGTTTCAATTTTCCATCGCCTTGCATATGTGTTATTTGATCTTGGATCTACTTATTCATATTTGTCTACTTATCTCTCTGTGGGATTTTAGTTGCCTTGTGATTCCATGTCTGTGCCTGTTCATGTTTTGACCTCAATAACAGAGTCCTTAGTAGTGGATTGGGTGTACCAATCCCGACTTGCCACTTTGGATGGCTTTGAGACATGGGTAGATTTGATTATACTGGATATGGTAGATTTTGATGTTATACTAGGAATGGATTGACTCTCTCTATTTTATGCTATTCTTGATTGTAATGCCAAGATCGGTACCTTAGCCATGCTAGGTCGACCGAGGATTAAGTAGACTGGTTCGAAGGATTCCTATCCTAGTAAAGTGATATCTTATATTTGGGATCAAAGTTGATTGATTGAGGGTGTCTAGCTTATTTGGCTTTTATTCATGACACTATTATTGAGCCACCTCCTATGGAGTCAATACCACTTGTTTGTGAGTTTCTAGATATGTTTCCTACTGATCTACCAAGAGTCCCTTCTAATCGGGACATTGATTTTTCTAATGACCTTGAGCCAGGAACTAAGCCATTTCCATTACTCTTAATCGAATTGCTCCAGTTAAGTTAAAGGAGGAAAAAGAGCAACTCATGGATTTATTGAGCAAGGGCTTTATTCTCCCTAGTGTTTCATCATGGGGTGCCCCTGTTATAATCTTAATTAAAAAGGATGAAACCATAAGGATATTGATAATAGGTAGTTGAACAAAGTGACTATCAAGAACAAGTGCCCATTTCCCTACATAGATAACTTATTTGATCAACTTTAGGGAGCATCCCTATTTTCTAAGATTGACTTGGGGTCAAGGTATGATCAACTTCAGATTCAGCCATCAAATATACCTAAGACAACCTTCTATACCAAGTATAACCACTATGAGTTTCTTGTTATGCCCTTTGGTTTGACTAACATCCTTGTAACATTTATGGAGTTCATAAATGGGGTGTTCCAATTGTATCTGAATTTATTCATGATTGTGTTCATTAATGATATCTTGTTTTACTCTAAGACTGAGGAGGAACATGTGAGGCATTTGAGAATTGTACTCCAGAGGCTCTAGGAGGAGAAATTATAGGCAAAGTTCTCCAAATGCAAGTTTTGGTTGAGTTGGTAGTATTCTTGGGGTACGTGGTCTCCAAAGAGGGCATTCAAGTTGATTCTACAAAGATTGAGTTCATTTGAGGTTGGACTAGGCCTCCCTTTACTATAGATGTTCGTAGTTTTGTGGACTTCACTGGTTATTATCATTATTTTATTTAGGGTTTCTCTATGATTGCAGCTCCACTGACTAGGCTTATTCAGAAGAATACTAGTATTTCATTGGTTTGATGAGTATGAAGAGACCTTCCAAAAGCTCAAGTTATTGCAAACTACAACTTTTATTCTGACTATGCCTGAGGAAGATATTGATTTCAACATTCATTGTTATGCTTCAGGAATAGGATTGGGTGGTGTGTTGATGCAGATAGTGAAGGTTGTTGCTTATGCTTCTAGACAGTTGAATGTTCATGAGAAGAACTATCCCACTCATGATTTGGAGTTGGTTGCGGTTGTGTTTGGGTTGAAGTTATGGCATTACTATCTATATGTATTCTATTGTGAGATTTTTACTGATCATCACAGCCTATAATATATCTTCAGTCACCAAGATCTAAATTTGAGACAAAGAAGGTAGATTAAGCTTTAGAAATATTATGACTTAACTGATCTATATCACCCCAAGAAGGCCAATGTGGTTGCCAATGTCTTTAGTAGGAAGGCTTCTAGCATGGGGAGTTTTGGAAACTATTCATGTTGAGGAGTGACCATTGGTTAGAGATGTTCAGAGATTGGCTAATAGGTTGGTGCATTACAAATTTCAGAGCAGGGTGGAGCGCTTGCTACTATTAAGGCCCGCTCATCTTTGATGTACCAATTTTGTGGCAGTTTGGTGATGAGAAGTTTTCTATTATTCGATATAAAGTTAATAGAGGTAAAGCTAGAGAGGCTGTTCTTGATTCTAATGGAATTTTGAAGAGTATTTGTATGCCCGAGGTGGGTAATTTGATCAGATTAATACTTGAAGAGTCTCATTAGCAAAGATGTACCATGATCTGAGCTAGGATTATTGGTGTCCTAGTATGTAGAGAGACATTTTATAGTTTGTATCAAGGTATTTAACATGCCAACAAGTTAAGTGTGGGCACTTGAGGCCAAGTAGGGAGCTTCAGCTGATGCCCATTCTCATGCGGAAGTGAGAGCATATTGGCATGGACTTTGTTGTTGGCTTACATCCTACTATCGGGTGTTTTAACTCTATTTGGAGACTGGTGGATCATTTGACCAAGTCTACCTATTTCATTTTGTTCAAAGTGAAGTATACAGTTTAGAAACTGGCCCAGCTTTACATTAGTTATATGGTGAGACTTCATGCGATTCCGGTGCCTATTGTATCAGATAGAGGCTCATTGTTTACTTCACACTTTTGGAGGGCCTTACAACATGGTTTTGGTACTCGTTTGGATTTAAGTACAACTTTTCACCCAGACTAATGGCAAGTCCGTGAGGACCATTCAAGTATTAGAGGATATGCTCCGAGCTTGTGTTGTTGATATTTAGGCTAGATAGTATCATCATTTCGACTTAGTAGAGTTTGCGTACAATAACAATTATCATTCTAGCATTCAGATTGATCCTTTTAAGACCTTGTATGACTGGAGATGCAGATCACTCATAGGTTGGTTCGACATAGTAGTAGTGGTGAGTATAGGCATTGATATGTTGAGAGATGATCTTGAGTGGGTATGGTTGATTCAGAGTAGATTTATGATAGCCCAGAGTCACCAAAAAAGCTATGTTGATAGGTTAGTTCGACCTTTGGAGTTCACGGTTGGTGATATGGTTTTGTTGAAAGTCTTACATTTGAAGGATGTTATGAGATTTGTGAAGAATGATAAGCTCAATCTGATGAAGCTTAGTCCAATGCTCATTAGTCTTTTTGAGATTCTTAATATAGTGGGAGATGTGGCTTATAGACTTGCCTTACCTCCTAACTTGTCTTCAGTTCATTCTGTATTCCATGTTTCAATGTTGCAATGTTACATTTTTAACGATTCTCATGTGATTTTTATTGATGCAGTTGAGTTTGGCCCTGATTTAACTTATGAGGAGCAACTGGTAGCCATTTTGGACACACAGGTGAGGAAGTCGAGGATTAAAGAGATTGCTTCAGTAAAGGTCTAGTGAAGCCACAAGCCCGAGAGTGAGGCAACATGGGAGATAGAGTTAGATATGCGTGCCTCATAACCTTAGTTATTTGAGCCTATAGGTATGTCTCTTATCTTATGTTCGAGGATGAACATTGTTTTTAGTAGTGGATGACATAATAGCCTTGATGGTTATTTTTGACATTTTCAATCAAATTACCATTTTATCCCTCTCAAAAGTTGCCTAAGATCATTTTTGGATAAGTCTAAAAGTCGATTTTGAAAATATTATAAAAAGTTGGATTTTTGCAAAATAAGAGTTTTAAAAAGGTTTAAAGTTAGAAATTTTAAGTTTTATGTTCATTTTGAGTTTTCAGTGTTGAAATTTGATTTCATTAATTCCATCAGTTTTGAAATGCCTAATCTAGTCTATCTGAACTTGCAAAACTGAATTCAGAGTTAAAACAAAGATTTTCGGCCCAAAGTTGCATCTTTAATACGTTTTAGATCATAGATTTTGCTTTGGTCAACATTTGAGGTTCGGGAACTCGTATCAAAATTTTGTCAGTTCTAATTGTTCCGAGTGGTGAAACTAAAGCTAAACATGCCTTCGTTTTAATTTTTAGGGCTTCTGGAAAAAATTTGTGTTTTGGGGTCTGAGTCTAGTTTAAATGATCATTCAAAATCTGACTGTTCCATTAAGTCTAGATTGTTGTTTCTGGTAAGGTTCTGTGTTTGGTTTGTGTTCATGGGGTTTCAAACGAATCCTGAGGGTTCGTGTTGTGGTTTATATTGGCTAATTTGTTTGGTTTTCGACTTTTCCTAGTGCAGGTTCAGGCGATTCTCCACCTTCATGCTTATAGCTCCACGTTGCCGAAGGTAAATTTACTTAGACCTCCATATTCTCGGGATAAGGAATGCGTTCCCGGAGTTATGGGTGTTTGAGGTCCCCTAAGCCTCCCCGTTTGCAGAGTTCTAGTCCCCTCTGATTTCGCATTTATGGAATGTTGTTCATGACTGAACAATGGACTTCATTAAAAGATGTACCTTGACATTTTTCCACCATTTTTGAAATTCCAAGATTCGGTTAAGGGATATTTTTTTGAAGCTTCTCAAAGCAAATCAATTGGGTAACTATTTTCTAACCTATTCCGATTATTTGTGTTGATTAGTTTGTATTTTTAACTTCTAATTAGGGATTTCAATGGTGGAATTTGGGGTTTTTTAGGTTTGAGTTCCTTAACTTTAATTATTGATTTCTTCCTCATCTTAATTCCATTTCAAAATCATTTTCTCTGGTGACTACTTGTTATGTGTACAACATTTTCATATATTAAATTTCAGTTTTCACCTACTTTTTTGGCATGAGATTTTTTACCATTTTTCCCTTTCTCTCTGATTTAGTTGATTTTAGTGTTATTAGATTAGTCACGTGATTGTGATGTCATATTTGAATAGATTGTGCTAACTTGGAGTACCTCTGAAGGGGAAAAGCGGCGATTTCGAGTTGATTTGAGACTTTATTTGAGGCAAGTAGACTTCTAACCTTTTGTTAAGTATGAACGAACCTTGCATGTTCCTATATGTGTGTAATTAATTACTTTGGGGGTAAAATTGAATCATTATTGGCTTGATCATTAGTTTTCATATTGAATACTTGATCATATGGTGATATAGTGAGATGTAAATTAATTTGGAATTCATAATCTATGTGATCTTGTGAATCATTTGATGTTGATAGCGAGATGGTGCTTATATTATGGTACATTGAGACTGTGATGATATTGTGACATTGATGATATTAAGACACTGATGATATTGAGATATTGGTGGCATTAAGATCACTATGATGTTTATATTATGATATAATTGTGATCATGCACCTTGCATCTACTGTTATTTGTGCATTGATACTTGTATGGCTATGACTGAGATGTTAGTAAGGTAACATATAGATCGGTGGCCGAGGTAATATGCCAGATGTCAAAGGTTATTTTTGGATAGTTCGAGGTCATTTCTTGATAGGTAACAAAAGACGAGGTCATTGCTGGCCATGATCACAACTACATGGTCCATGTGTGGCCCCATAGGTTCTATCTAAGGCAGTCACCTGATCAGCGGATGTGTATTTTAGGACAGACATGCATCACAATTATTTGACATTGTATTACATTATTCATATTCATGGAATTTGCTCCATCTCATATCATATTTTGTTAATATTGTTGTATATTGTTTATGACATTGTGTACTTATTATATCTTTTATATTGACTAAGAGTTAGATCTACTTATATACTTGTGTATTGAGGTACTATGTCATATTATAAGAATAGCTGCCTTACTGTGATCTATATAAGATATAGTTTGACAATTTTTGGTTGGGATTTAAGGAGTTACGTGTGTTCTTCATTGATTTACTTCAGGTCAGTTCCATTCGCTGAGTACCTGATGTGCTGCCAAAATATAACACTTTTGATACTTAAAACTTGGAATGTTGTGTGTTCTCAATGCAATATTAGTTGATTTTATATGTTTTTTTGTTTATATTTGCAGGATTACAGGTTGGAGATGATTTTTGGGGAAAATTGCAAATGTTGCTGGATTTTACTGTTATATGAGTCGCTCTACGAGTTATAGATCATTTTATGGGCCATACAAAGGTTTCATGAAGATTTCTAGCAAGGGGTTGTTTTCTTATGTTTATTCTACGAACATGCAGATGAGTCGCAGAGGAGTTTACGAATCATAGAAGAGGATTCCTGCCTTGAGGATCAGAGAGTTGGACTTGCAGGAATGTAATCAGACAAAATCCCTTTTACGGGTCATGGATCACTTTATGAGTCGTAAAGAGGTGTTGTACAGTTGCAGTCCAAAATTCTAGCAACTGAGTGCGAGACCCCGATTATGGACCGTATAAGTTAATACGGGCCATAGAGTACCTTTCATATGATGTGTCGTCCTCCTATTTTGTCTAGGACTTGAATTTTAATTATTAAAAATAGGTGTTTAGGTTATTTTCAGAAGTTTTCGCCTAGTACTCAGAGTAAATATTTTGAGAGAGAAAATTGTAAGATCATATTACAGAGTCTTTGAGAACACTTGTGGTTTAATTCAATCTTTAAGCTTGTGATTTTCATTGAAGTTAGACTGCTTGTACTTAATTCTATTGTCTAAGTGTTCATTTATATCTTCTTAATACATAATTCCTGCATCTACACATAGTATGAGTAGCTAAATCCACAACTAGTGTTGTAGGAACCATGAAGAACTAACAAGGTAAAATCGGATAATTCATAATTCTTGGAAGGAGTATATGCATGATTAATTAATTCTCTTCGCGAAGAATGTTTTGTAGTGGTGGCCAACATTAAAACTTGCCAAGTGTTACTGACTGGACTAAGTTAGTAATGAATAGAAAAAGAGATTAATTAACAAGGGGAGGTTGTGCTGGGACTAATAAGTGATGGCTAGTAATGAACACTATGGATATGGACCAAGTGATTATGAAATTCACCTCGCACCTTTGACCAAAGGGCTTGCTGAACATAAATTATCATCCTGCATGTTATACAATAGAAATGAATTGGGTTATTTGGTGGTACTAAGTTGGCGAACCATGGGGAACACAATATCCTAGTTTCTCTCCATTATTGACTTCTCTCTTATGATAGTTAGTTTTATTTTCACATTGATTATTGCAAACCCTCCTCTTTGGGGAATTAAGTTGGTTAATTATTTGAATTTCATATTGGTGAATTATCTTGAGTCTACGTATTCCCTATGGGTTAGACCCTAACCTTGGTCAGGTTATATGTCTAGACAACGACCACTTTATCCTCTAAAAATGAGGTGTAACTTGGGTGGCAATCAATATCTTGGTGCCATTGCCGGGGAACACGCTCAAACTTAGTGAATTCATTAGTAATTCGAGTGTTAATGCTTAGTTTCCTCACTTTACTTTTGTGTGTTGTTTTTGTTCTTTTTCAGGATGTAGGTGTAGTTTATGCCCAATACTCGGAGTCAAGGCAATGTTTTAACTCCATTTGATCTAGAGATCCACATAACATTAAGAACAATGGCCCAAGACAATGCCAACAATGCTGCTAATGCAGCTCTGAACAGGAATAATAACGTGGATGCTGAGAATGAGAACCCACCTCCTTTGGAAGACATTGCTCCACCGCCTCAGGATTTCAACGCTAATGCTTACCAGTAGAATCAGTACAGGTTGAGTCCTATGGTTATAAAGGTGACTGAAGCTATTGTATCATCACCACTACCAATAGACACAAATTTTACAATCTCGAGTGGGTTAGTTCAAATGTTGTATAACCATGGGCTATTTGCGGACTTACCATCGAAGGATCCTCATAAGCACCTACACAATATGGCATTCGTTTGTAGGAGTGTGATGGGAATAGAGAGTCTGTCTATGGAGCTGTGGGACTTCGTGTCTTTCCATTGTCTCTGATGGGCAATGTTGTATTATGGCTATCTGAGCTCCTATAACATTTGACCACCAGTTAGCAGACTTTTAGAAGGCCTTTTTGAAGAGGTAATTCCCTAGATCTAAGAAGCTCAAGGTAAAGGACCAGATCAACAACATCAATCAACTTCCTGGTCATTCGATAAGCACTACTTGGGAGTGGTTCACAAAATATCTAAGGAGCATCCCTGACCACAAAATAGTTGATGACACCTTGGTGGAGATCTTCTACCATGCTTTTGATGAGAACAGTCAGGACTGTGCTGACACTATCATGGGGGGAATGTTTTTGGATCAACCAGTTGCAGGATTATAGAGCGAATGGGAGAAGTGGTAAAATAAATAGTGCATGGGGGCAGTGAGATAGAGCATCCTTTAAGGGTTCATGTGCTATCAATGTGGGTCTAGAGCAAGCCAGAGATAATGAGGAGATCATGCAGCAGCTTGCTCAAATTCGCACAGGTTTGGAGTTGATGATGAAGTAGAGCCAAGAGCGAGTGAATGCGATGGTTCATCAAACTCCACGTGCACCTATGCATGAGGAGCCATATTGTTATGAGGACGCATGTTTTGTTGCTGATCAGACGGATGGTTTTTAGACCAATGCCCAAGGGTCCAATCAGGACTATTAGTGTTAAAGTCAAGGAAACTAAGGTGAGAATTTTGGTAGAGATGGAGCTTACAAGGACAATCGCAGAGGTTACTAGAATAGAAATAGGGGTCTAGATCCAGATTGAGGTCGCAGAGAAGGCTTAAGAAATGGTACTTATGTGCCATTGCATAACCATGATACAAGTGCAAGCAGTTTCAGAATTGAGAAAATGTTTGATCACCTATTGAAGAAGGCTGAGACACAGGATGAGACTAAGGATTATGAAATAAGAGATTTCAAGTATTTATTAGAAAATAGAGCCTTACTTTGTGGCTATCAAACACGTGGAGAAATAGTTTATTCAAGTGTTGACTCAGCTTAATCAATGTCAGATAGGTATACTGCCTATCAACACTATACACAATCCTAAAAAAGAAGGGTAGTGTATAATAGTCAATACTCGAGGTGGCAAGAGCACCATTAATCCTCCCATGCCTATTAATGCAGAAGATGTTCAAGAGGAGCCAGTTGTGGCCAAGGATGTAGATGAAGGATATGATTATGGTAAGGATGGGGTGAGTGAAGCACCTCACGTACCACGAAAGTTAAAGGCCATTTCTACGGCACTTCTTCACTTCCCTCAAAGAATCAATAAAAGGGAGGAGGAAGGCAATTTAAGCACTTTCTCTCCATGTTTAAGTAGCTCTCCATGAATATCCCTCTAATTGAGGCATTGGAGAAGATGCTAGAGTATACTAAGTATACGAAGGACTTGGTCACCAAAAAGTGCATTGTGCAAATTATTCAAGAAAGATGCCAAGTTCATTTTTGATCATGTATGTCTCAAAGCCTTTGAAGAGTTGAATTAAAGGTTAGTCTCAGTGCCAATCATTGTAGCTCCAGACTGGTCCAAGCCCTTTGAAATCATGTGTAATGAAAGTGGGGTTGCGCTAGGTATAGTATTGGGACTATGCAAGGAGAAGATATTACATTCCATATACTATGCCAGCAATGCCTTAAACACAGCCCAGAAGAATTACACCATCACTAAGCAGGAGTTACTCACAATGGTCTTTGCAATTGAAAAGTTCCAGTCATATCTGTTAGGGGCCAATCTGATGGTGTATATAGACCACTCAACACATAGATACTTGATGGCTAAGAAGGGTATAAAGCCAAGGTTGATGATTGCTTTCTTGCGAGAGTTCAACTTTGACGTCTTTGATAGAAAAGTGATACAGAATCAGGTTGTAAATCACCTCTCTAGATTAGAAGATGGGGCAAAGAAAAAGTTAGATGGTGGATTAGATATCAATGATTCTATTCCAGATGAGAGACTATTGGTTGCATCCTATGATTTGATACCTTGGTTTGCAGATTAGGCAAACTATTTGGTAAGTGACTTGTGCCCTGAACATAGATCAATGTCGGAAGTTTATGTCTGATGTGAGAAAGTTCTTTTACGATGATCCATACTTATTCTGTGTTTGTGTTAATGGGATTATTCATAACAGTGGTTTGGAGGTTGAGATGATGAGCATACTTGAGGCATACCACTGAATATTGGTGGGTGGGCATCATAGTAAAATTCGAATCGCTTACAAGATCTTGCAGTATGGATAATACTGTCCCACCATTAGCAAGATACCCATGGCTATGCAAAAGCTTATGGTTGGTGCCAAAGAGAGGGTGGTGCTTCTAGCAAACATGAGCTACCTCTAAACCCCATTATGGTAATTAAGTTATTTGATGCTGAAACGCCCTCATGTGCTTCAAAAAGCCCCAACAATATAATTTTCATTTATCTCAAAATTCATGTGCAATTTCAAAAATCTAACTTCGTGTTCTTGATGAGGGGGCAAAATTGAATGGAAAATGGGTTTAACCTAGATTTTAGAAGGCCCATAGTGAAAAATAATTTTTGCTGATTTTTTGATTTTTAGTGTGCATTCACGACTAGGCAGCGACGCGAACTTGACGTGGATCAACACAAAACTTCCTCTGCGATAGGTTCACATTGCGGACTTGATGCAGACTAGTGTATTATTTTTCTTGGTTTTCTTATGTCAAACAAGGGCATTGGGGTCAAAGCCTTATGCCATTTACACGTGCAATCTCTCAAACTTAGCCAATTTTCAACTCTATATCACTCCAAACCCTCTAAAGAACCTCTCCAAGACTTTATCAAATTTCTCATTCAAATTGAAGGAGTTCAAGCTTAATTTCAAAACTCAAGGATTCAATCCAAGCTTCAAGTTTTCTTCAAGGTCATCTCAAGAAAACCCAAATTTAAGGTATGTGGGTTTGATCTATTGGGTCGTTTCACTTATGTAGCCCAATCTTCTTTTTTTTTAATGAAAATAACATGATTTCAAGTTGTGTTACTTATGGTATCTCTTATTATGAAATACGATCATGAATTATCTTGGCGTTTTATAATTATTGTTGATTGTGCATGAATATCTATTTTTAGTTTGTACTATGAGTTGATCTTTGTCTATTGAGACTATGCATGATTTGAGCTATGAAAGCTATGAACTATGATGAACTTTTGAGAGGGATTTCATGATACGCAATTTGGGGGTTTACTACAATGTTGGTGGGTTGATTTTGAATTGATTTACTCATCTTGTTATACCCTTGAGTTGCGTGACTTTGAACAAGTATCATGTGCCCACTAAGTGCTTGATAAAATTACATTACAATAAAAATCTCAAGTTATTTACATGATCTACCAGTCAAGTGACTTCATGATTATTAAGGGTTCCCAAGCATATATTGAATTCATTAAAAGTATCTATGATTTTACAAGTATCAACATAAGCCCTATTTCAAGATTTATACCTCTTGTGAGCCATTTATGTTAAAGCAGGGATTCATATATGATGATGAACTATTCCCATGTTCACGTTAGGCTCACTAATAAAGGTTCAGATCTTACAAGTTATACTAGTTATGGTTATTTCAAGTATTCTGTGGGATTAGACTTAGCATCGATTGAGGCTTAAGTTGGGAGCTCGACTCAAGGGGTCCTTATATAAAGTCTTTAGCTTCTAAACTATGTGCCAATGATTATTACCCTTGCTATACTAGTGGATCCATCAAGTTCATGTTTTCATGTTTAATTTGCCTTGGTAAGTAGATCACACTTTGCCGGGAGATGTTATGCCCGATTACCTGGACCAAGGGGGTGTCATGGCTTGGATTCCAAGTTGTAGCTACTTGGTCTCTGTTGGTTAAGGTCTCCTCCTACACAAGTATGATGTATTATGCATGTTAAATGTTTACATACATATTTTATTACAAGCATTGTTCATTCATGGCATATTAAGATTATACCTATTGTCTGTATCTTATGCATTTTGAATATGATGACTTATATCATTGTTGCATTGCATCCCACATACTTAGTAAATTAAAACATACTAACGCATACTTTATGCCTATATGATATCACCATGTAGGGAAAGGGGCTCCTTCTGATCCTCCTCCTCCACATGGCTAGTTCGATCCTTCGAAGCAAGCTTTGGTAAGTCCAAAAATCCAACGACACTATCTACTTATTTCATAATATCTTGAAACTCTTTCTCTGTGTTGAACACTTATTAATATAAGAGCGAGCTCGGGAATTGTCTTGGCCCCGCTCCATTCTAAATGTAGAGGTGTTGTTGGATTTTATGTGTATCTAAATTCAATCTTACTTATCTCATGTTTTCTATGTTTATAAAAGATTTCCATTAGTCCCGACTCCCTTTTTCATACCTAAATCTTTTTCTTGTTTATTTTGTTTCCACAATAAAAGATGTGTGAATGATATGCTAAGAGTTTTGTTTGTGGTCCCTTTAGGTTCCCATTTGCCATTTCATGTCTAAGCCCTAGACTTAGGTCGTGACAATTTTGGTATCAAAGCTCTAGGTTGTTAATGGTACTCAAAATGCAACACACCACATCAATTAAAGTCTTATTCATGGTTGTGAAGTGCGCTACAACTATGAATAGGAGGGTATGAGGCGTTTTAGGAAATATTTTACTTCCTCATGGTCTATGTCGTGCTTTTGATGTAAGTATTAGGCTTTTCCCCTAACAAATACTCTTTCCTCTTCTAGATCATGCTGATTCTAAAAGGGAGTCTAAGGAGATCCCATACACCAGAGGAGTAACCAACCCCTCCCACTCCTCAAGCTCCTCAATATAGAGGGGTATCCCAAGATGAGTTCTTAGATGCTATTACAATGTTGCCCATGTTATGACCAACTAATTGAACCAAGGGAACTAAGCTCCTTATGCTCCTATTTCGGCCTCAAGGGTGAGGGATTTTGCAAGAATGAATTCACCGGGGTTTTATGGGTCCAAGGCAGAAAAGGATCTTCAAGAGTTTATAGATAAGGTATATAAGGTGATACCAAACATGGTGGTCAATTCGGAGGAAAAAGTGGAGTTAGCATCCTACCAATCCAAAGGGGTGGCTCAAATTTGTTTTACTCAATGGAAGTTGGAGAAGGGGAATGATAATGCTATCCCTTGGGAAAAGTTCAAACCTGTATTTCTCAACTTATTCTTTCCTATCGAGTTACGATAGGCTAAGATCATGGAGTTTTTAAATCTTAAGCAAGGTTCTATGAGTGTGAGAGAGTATGCACTCAAGTTTAACAAGCTCTCCAAGTATGCTCCACAATTGGTTACCAAACCTATATCAAGGATGAACAAATTTGTGTTGAGAATGTCTGACTTAGTTAATGAAGAATGTCATACTGCCATGCTAGTAGGTGATATGTATTTGTCCCAGATCATGACATATACCAAGAAACTAGAGGGGAAAAACTTAGAAAGAGAAAGAGTGTTGAATCTAAGAGGGTAATATTTGAAGGTGGGTTAAGGTTCTAAGGGTGCCCTATTTCCTCAAGGCCACAAGTTCCAAGGCCAAGGGCTTCTAATGCTCCTAACAAGAGGTTTGCTATTGGTAACTCAAGATTTCAATGTGATAATGGTTGGATGACAAATCCTAAGTGCCAAAGGTGTGGGAGAAGCTACGGTGGTCCATGTTTGAAGAATCCTAATGCTTGCTTTTGTTGTGGGGAAGTGGGTCACAAGGTAGTTGATTGCCCACATGCTCAAAACTAGGGTGGAGATGGTCGTCCTCAAGGCCAAGGTGCTGATATTAGTCAAAGGGAAATAGGAGGCCAATAAGGGGGTGCTCCAAGGCAAAATAAGTTCTATGCTCAACAAGGAAGTCAGTGAGTTGATGAGGTGCTCGATGTTGTTACTGGTATATTAAAGGTTTTTGATTTTGATGTGTATAAATTGATAGACCCGGGTGCCACTCTTTCTTTTATTACTCCTTTTGTTACCAAAAAGCATCATGTATGTCTCGAATTGTTGTATGAACTTTATGAAGTGTCTACCCCCATTGGTGAGTCCATTGTTGCTAAAAATGTCTATAGAAATTATCTCGTGTTCATATTGCATAAAGTCTTACCTTGTGATTTAGTTGAACTTGACAAAGTGGATTTTGATATTATTCTTGAGATGGATTGGTTAATGCATACTATGCCTCCATTGATTATGAAACCCTTAGCGTGAAATTCCAATACCCTAATGAGCCAATTCTTGAGTGGGAAGGTCGTAATGGGTGGTCAAAGGTAGATTCATTTCTTTTCTTGAAGCCCAAATGTTGATTTCTAAGGGTTGCCTTCATCATCTTATGAGGGTTAGGGATATGGAGTCTAAAGTCCTTCCTATTGAGTCAATTTCAATGGTCAATGAGTTTCTTGATGTCTTTCCCAATAAGCTTTCCAGCATTCCTCCTGAAAGGGAAATAGAGTTTAGTATAAACTTCCTCCCCGATACACAACCCATTCTATTCCCCCTTACCATATGGCCTTGGAAGAATTCAAGAAGTTGAAAGATCAATTGAGGGATTTATTGGAAAAGGTTTCATAAGGCCTATCTAGTTACTATGGGGTGCACCAGTGTTGTTCGTGAAGAAAAAAGATGGTTCCCTTAGAATTTAAATTGATTACCGACAGCTTAATAGAGTCACCATAAAGAATAAGTACCCTCTACCAAGGATTAATGACATTTTTTATCAACTTCAAGGGGCTAGTCACTTTTCTAAGATTGATCTTTGGTTCGGATATCACCAAGTGAAAGTGAGGGAGTGTGATATTCCTAAGACGGTTTTCCGGACTAGGTATGGACACTTTGAGTTTGTGGTAATGACCTTTGGGTTGACGAATGCACCAACTATATTTGTGGATATCATGAATAGGGTATTTAAACCCTACCCTGATATGTTTTTGGTGGTCTTCATTGATGATATATTGATTTATTACCATAGTGAGGAAGAGCATGTGAATCACTTGAGGTTGGTGTTACAAATTTTGAGGGATGAGAGATTGTATTCTAAATATGAAAAATGTGAATTTTGGTTGAAAGAGGTTGCATTTTGGGGGCATGTAGTGTTGGGTGACGACATTAAGGTGGATCCTAAGAATGCTAAGGTGATAACGCATTGACCTAGACCTTTGACTCCAACAGATATTAGGAGTTTCTTAGGGTTGGTGGGTTATTACCGAAGGTTTGTGAATGGTTTCTCTTCTAATGCTTCCCCTATAACTAAGTTGACACAAAAGAAGGCAAAATTCTTATGGACCAATGAATGTGAAAAAAGTTTTCAAACTTTGAAGGATAAGTTTGTCTTCGCTCCTATCTTAGCTCTACCAAAAGGGTTGGAAAGATTTGTTGTTTATTGTGATGCCTCAATAATTGTATTGGGGTGTTTTTTGATGTGAAATGGTAAGATGATAGCATATGCCTCTAGCCAACTTAAGGTGCATAAGAAAAATTATCCCACCCATCATCTTCAATTGGTGGACGGGGTGTTCACTTTGAAAATTTGGTGTTATTATTTATATATTGTTCATGTTGATGTGTTTACCGACCACAAGAGTCTCCAATATGTGTTCACCCAAAAGGTCTTAACTTGACACAGTAAAGGTGGTTAGAGTTCCTTAAAGATTGTGATATGTGCACATTACCATCCCGATAAAGCTCGATGCGCTAAATAGATTGTCCATGGGTAGTCTAGCTCATCTTAATGATGGTCTTAAAAAGGTGGCTAAAGAAATTCACCGGTTGGCTAGGTTGGGGGTTAGATTGAAGGAAGTTGAAAATGGTGTTTGGTGATGTTCTAAATCTTCTTTGATTGAGGAGGTAAAGTCAAAACAAAAACTTGACTCCGCCTTGATAGAGTTTGAATCTTTGTGAAGGATGGCAATGTAGAGGTTTTCTCCCAAGGGGTAGATGGTGCCCTTAGGTACCAAGGTAGGTTATGTATGCCTAATGTTCATGACTTAAGGGAGTTGATTTTGAAGGACGCTCATAATTCATCCTATTCTATTCACCATGGTTCCACAAAGATGTATAGAGACTTGAGGGAGATGTATTAGTGGGGTGGTATAAAGGGAAATATTGCCAAGTTTGTATCTAGGTGTCACAATTGTCAACAAGTGAAAGCCAAAAATCAAAGGCTGGGTGGCCTAGCCCAAGATATAGAGATTCCTACTTAGAAGTGGGAAGAGATCAACATGGATTTTGTGGTTGGGTTGCCTAAAACTAGGAAACACTTTCACTCTAAATATATTCATGAGTTGGTTAAATTGCATAGGGTGCTCTAGTCTATCATTTCGGAGCGTGGTGCTCAATTCATATCTCATTTTTAGAGATCCTTCCAAAAGGGTCTCAATACCAAGGTTAAGATTAGCACGACTTTTTATCTCAAATGGATGGCCAAGCCGAAAGGACTATCCAAAATCTTGAGGATATGCTTAAGACTTGTATTTTGGAGTTTAAGGATGGTTGGGATGTACATCTCCCACTTATTGAATTTACTTGCAATAATAGCTACCACTCTATTATTTGTATGGCTGCCTTTGAAGCTCTTTATGGTAGACGTTGTAGATCCCTCGTTGGATGGTTTGATGTGAGGGAGATAGATTTGTTAGGTATGTATTCTATTATGGAACCTTTGGAGAAGGTGAGGTTCATAAAAGAAAGTTTCAAGATGGGCCAAAGTAGACAAAAGTCAAATTCCGATGGGAGGAGGAGAGATCTTGAATTTAAGGTTAGTGATTGGTTTTACTTGAAGGTCTCACCTATGAAGGGTGTGGTCCTATTTGGCAAGAAAGGTAAATTTATCCCAAGGCTTGTATATCCTTATAGAATTTTGAGGAGAGTTGGTAAGGTTGTATGTGAATTAGAGTTGCCTATGGAAATGGATATGGTTCATCTAGTCTTCCATGTGTCTATGTTGACGAGATGTGTTGGTGACTATAGTGCCCTTAGAGGTTGTGAGTGTTATGGAAGATGATTGGACCTATAAGAAGGTCCCGATTGACATATTAGATAGGCAAGGGAAGAGGTTGAGGAACAAAGATGTAGCATCCATCAAGGTCCTTTGGAGGAACAAACAAGTTGAAAGTGTCACATAGGAAGCCTAGGCAAACAAGAAAAATTGATATCTATATCTCTTCCATGCTACTCAAGCCGAAGGTAATAACTTAAGTTCCATCTATGATTTCAAGTCTTAAGTTTCAGCCCTCATGTCGTGTTGCATACATTCATGTTTATAACAATAAGTATATGGTGATTTTTTGACATTCATGTTGAGATTTTTGAAAAATGATGTTTAGGTGCATTTGTTGCATTCATGTCAAGCTAAAATCTTCATAATTACTACTCTTATGCATATTTCTTTGACATTCAAGGACGAATGTTCCAAAAGGGGAAATATTGAAATGCCCCTAGTTTGCTTCGAAAAGCCCCATAAATATAATTTCAATATATCTCAAAATTCGTGTGCAATTTTAAAATTCGACTTCATATTCTTAATCAGGAAGTAAAATTGAGGGGAAAATGGGTATAACCTAGATTTTAGAAGGCCTAGAGCGAAAAATAATTTTTTCAAATTTTTTAATTTAAAGTGTGCATCCGTGACCAGGCGTGGGATTAGAAGTATTCCGTTGGATTAGACTTAGCATCGATTAAGGCTTAAGATGAGGGCTCAGCTCAACGGATCCTTATATAAAATCATTAGCCTCTAAACTATGTGCCACCATAGGATTATGATTATTACCCTTGCTATGCTAGTGGATCCATCTAGTTCATGTTATCATGTTTGGTTTGCCTTGGGAAATACACCATACTTCGTCGGGAGGTGTAATGCCCGATCACCTGTACCGAAGGGGTGTCATGCCTTGGATTCCAAGTTGTAGCTACTTGGTCTATGTCGATTAAGGTCTCCTCCCACATAAGTATGATGTATTATGGAAGTTAAATGTTTGCACACATGTTTTACTACAAGCATTGCTCATTCATGGCAAATTGAGATCCTACCTATTGTCTATATATTATGACTTTTGTATATGATGGCTTATATTATTGTTGAATTGCATCCTGCATACTTAGTACATTCAAACATACTAATGCATACTTTATGCCTATATGAAATCACAATATAGGGGCCAGAGATCTTTTTGATCCTTCTCCTCCACATGGCTAGTTCAATCCTTTGAAGTAAGATTTGGTGAGTCCTCAACTCTGAGGACAATATCTACTTATTTCATGCTATTTTGAGACTCTTTCTTTATGTTAAACACTTATTAGTATGAAGGTCAGTCCGTGAAGTGTCCTGGCCCCCACTCAATTCTAAATTTAGAGGTGTTGTTGGATATTATGTGAATGTACTTTCAAGCTTAACTTATCTCATGTTTTCTATCTTTATGAAGGATTTCCCTTATTCCTAACTCCCTTTTTCATACCTTAATCTTGTTGTTCTTTATTTTGCTTCCGCAACCAAGGATGTGTGAATGATATGCTAAAAGGCTTGTTTGGGGTCCCTTCGGGTTCCCATTAGCCATTTCACATCTAGGCCCTAGGCTTGCGTCATGATAGACGTATGGGGCACATACTTCATGGGACGATTTTTTAGCTCACATGGAAACAAGAACATCCTAGTTGCTATGGAATATGTATCAAAGAGTGTTGAGGTCATGGCTCTACCCAATAATGAGGGCAAAAGTGTCATAATATTTTTGAAAAAAGAACATCTTCTTATGGTTTGACACCCCTCGGGCAATCATCAGTGATGTAGGTTCGCACCTCTGCAATAGAGTTTTAAAGCTCTTCTTGAAAAGTATGGATTGACACATTGAATGGAGACATCTTATCATCCTTAGAAAAGAGAGTAGGTGGATGTGTCTAATAGGGAAATTAAATAGTTACTATCCAAGATTGTGAATACAAACTGGAAAGATTAGTCACGAAAGCTAGATGATGCATTATAGGCATACCAGAAAGCATTCAAAACCCCTTTAGGCAAGTCTCCCTACCAACTTGTTTTTGGGAAAGCATGTCACTTGTCAGTGGAACTTGAGTATAAAGCAAATGGGCACTGAAGAAGTATAATCTAGAGTGGAATGATGCATAAAACTCTAGGATGATCCAACTCAATAAGCTTGATATGTTTTGGTTGAATGCATATGAGAGCTTATTGTACACACAAAGAATAAAGCTCATGCATGACCGTCACTTAGAGAACCAACAATTCGTATCAAGAGACTGGCCTCTACTCTAAAATTCATGACTAAAGTTATTCCCTTGGAAACTCAAATCCAGATGGTTGGGACCCTTTCAGGTTGCACGCGTCTTCAATCATAGGACCATTGAGTTGGAGAGATAAAATGGAGGAACTTTCATGTAAATGGCCAAAGAGTTAAGCCATACCATGAAAATATGGAAGAGATAAAGATGGTCGAGGAATGGCATCTTGACAAAGTCATTAGTACTCAAACCATCTATGTCATGACGGAATAATAAATCAGGCGCTGCTTGGGAGGCAACCCAAGGTGGAGACTGGTGCTTAGGTTCCTAGGTATGCTTTATGACTCCTTATATGTTATTGTTTTGATTTTGTGCATTGAGGACAATGCACATCTTTTTCCATAGGGTATGTCTAGTTATGGGCCTTAGTGAAGTCTAAGTAGATTAGGTCTATAACTACCCTAATTTTTTATCTCATGGTTTTCTGGCCTATTTTCTTTTTCCCTGTGGATATTTTCTTTCTGTTGAACCGGCATGTTTAAGATGTTTAGATAATATTTATAGCATATCGTACCAATATTTGTGGCATATAGCATGTTTTTCTGTTTTGTTTGAAAAATTCTACCCACCAAAAATTTTGATTAGTAGTTATATAGCAACCATGGATGTTTAAGTGTGTGACAATGTCTGTTGTGATAAGTGAGGCTATATTGATATAAAAAGCATGATCTGAGAATCTTTTGTTGATAATATATGCAGTGTCATGTGAGTGTGAGCATAATTTGCTAGATTGATATATTTTGTGCTAATTCAGAACTTGCCCTTTACTCTAAGTTAGATTGTAGATTAATTGGATTAGGAAAGGATCTCAGGTTGTTGTTCTTAAATAGTCCACTTAGCCTAAAATGACCAACCAAAACTGTTGTAATCCCTTGTTCCTAATGTTTGAGCCTAACATGTACCTACTCTTTGAAAAAACCTGATTAACCTAGTCTTGTTGGTTGTAAAATCCTGAAATTATCCATGGTCGTTCCTTGAACAGTATGCACCTCGACTTAGGCAAAAAGCCTAAGTTGAGGGTGGCTACCCAAAGTGGCCCTGTTTCTTGAACAGTATGCACCTCGACTTAGGCAAAAAGCCTAAGTTGAGGGTGGCTACCCAAAGTGGCCCTATTTCAAAGAATGGATATTGTACACCTCAACACAGGCTAGAAGCCTAATTTGAGGGTGGCTGGTGTACGGGTAAAATGAAAGAAATAAGAGGGTGTGTTAGTGATACTGAGAAAAAGGAAAAATCATATACTGGGTGAAAGAGAAATAAGTGATACCTTATTTGTAAGCTAAAAAGTAAAATAAAGTGTAGAAACAAGGCAAAAAGCTGAAAAATGAAAAGAAAGCACCTAGAAAAGCTTGAAATAAGAAAAAGGGATAAATAAGGAGAAAATAGCAGGTTTGGTAGGGGCAAAAGTGTAGAAAAACGTAGTGTCAAAGAGGAAGTTTAGTCATTATTTTCCTATAATATCATACCAAAGCCTACTAAGCCTACGTTACAAGCCTATAACCTCCTGAAGTAATTCTAGTCTAGTTGGTTGAAGGTCTGAGTCATGAATATAGAGGCAAGCCCATGGTATTAGACATTATGCATGAATATCTTTTCTGAGAGTGAGTGATTTTGCATAGTCCCAAGGTTAAATAGGAAAACATCATTGAGTGTCAATTATGGGACTTATTTCTATGAGGACACTTGCATTGTATTGTTAAAACTAGACTTGTTCAGTGATTGTGGACTATTAATAATCCCTTACTTGTTGTAATTGTGTTATCACATGAACCAGTTTGCATTGATTTGTTAGATAACTATCTGATCTTGTTTTGAAAAGTTGGTGTTGGTATCTGAGTCTAAGATTGATGTTATGTATGTCATTGGGTTGAGGTCTATGAGTTACTGTATTGTCTAGTTAGATTAAGTCTGTTGCTTAAGCACAAGCAATAATTTTAAGTTGAGGGTATTGATATGTTGCCAAAATACAACACTTATGATGCTTAAATCTTGGAATTTTGTGTGTTCTCAATGCGATGTTAGTTGGGTTTATGTGTTTTTGTGTTTATATTTGTAGGATTACATGTTGGCCATGATTTTGGGAAAAATTACAGAAGTTGCTGGTTTTTGTTGTTATACAGGACCCTCTACAGGTCGTAGATCATTTCAAGGCCATAGGGATATTTCATGAAGATTTTCAGTGAGGGATTAGTTTTTGAAGTTTATTATATGAATATGCAGATGAGTTATAGAGGAGCTTATAAGTCATAGAAGAGTATTCATGCCATGAGGATCAAAGACTTGGACTTATAGGAATGTCATCAGATGAAACCCCTTTTAGGGGTCGTAAATCACTTTACGAGTCGTAGAGGGGTGTTGTAGAGTTGATGTCCAAAATTTCAGCTGAGTATGAGACCTTGATTATGGGTCGTAGAAGTCAATACAGGTCATAAAGTACCTTTTATATGGCGTGCCAACTAGTTCTCCTATTTTGTTTAGGACTTGAATTTTAATATTTATTAATAGGTTTTCTAGGTTATATTTCAGAAGTATTCACCTAGTACTTAGAGAACTTAGTATTTTGTGAGAGAAAATTGTAAGATCATATTGGAGATTCTTTGCAAACACTTATGGTTTAATTCAATCTTTAAGCTTGTGATTTTCATTGAGGTTGGATGCTTGCTCTTAATTCTATTATGTAAGTGTTCAATTATGTCTTCTCAATTCATAATTCATACATATAGACAAGTATGAGTAGCTAAATCCACAACTAGGGTTGTGGGAACCATGAAGAATTAACAAAGTAAAATTGAATAATTCATAATACTTGGAAGGTGTATATGCATGTATTAAATAATTCTCTCATTTTGCATGTTTTCTAGTGGTGGCCAACATTAGAACCCACCTAGTGTTACTGACTGGACGAAGGTAGTAATGAATAGAAAAAGAATTTTATTAATAAGATTCGAGTGATGTTCTCATCTAATAATCCAAATTACGCTAAGGGGAGATTGTACTGGGACTAATAGGTAATGGTTAGTAATATGCACTACGGAGATGGGCCAAGTCACATAGTGAAATTCACCTCTCACCTTTGACCAAAGGGCTTGGTGAATATAAATTACCATCTTGCATGTTATACACTAAAACAAAATTAGGTTATCCGGTGATTTTGAGTTGGGGAATCATGCGGTACACAATACACTAGTCTCTCTTTATTATTAACTTCTCTCTTATGGTAGGTAGTTTTATTTTCATATTGATTATAGCAAACCCCCCTCTTTGGGGAATTAAGTTGGTTAATTATTCGGACTGCATATTTGTTAGGACCCGCAACGTAATTTAAACCCCGAGCGTCCTTAATTGGTTCGATTTAATAAAGTATTGGGACCTATGT